>CAJJDM010000039.1:256526-517744 GCA_905182975.1 Paramecium primaurelia
TGGAGAGAATGTTAATGCGGAGAAAGATGGAACTTCCAACATCTGGAACTTCATGATTCTAATTTGAAATAGTTTGAAGATGAACTAAACAGTTACCTATTGTCTGGCTCTTAGATCTACTTGCTGTAATTTATAGTGTATATCTGTAAGAAAATATAAATTATGAATAAGAGAATGCATTCTCTGGTTGAGAGCAAAGCTTAAACATATGTTAAGAAGCAAAATTAGAACCTGCAATGAGAAATTATATATCATTCAATAAATTCTTTATTTTAATATTTTTAGATACTTTTTTCATAATCTTAATATTTAAAATCTATATAGAATATTTAAATTATATAAATAATATTCTCTTTGTATCTAAAGAACTTTGATTTACTTGGTCATCTTATTCGAATTCTTTTTTTTTATGTTATTTCACATAATAATGAAGCAGAAAAATATTGTATTTATATAAAATAAGATACAGTATTTTATTATAGTTTATCGAATCAATTTCTAAATCCTAAATTAATTAAGAAATTAAATAATAAAAAAAAGAGAAAACTCCATATTTTTAATATCGAACAATAAATTTATTTTTAGATGCATAAATGTTAAGATTCATTCTTATTCTATTTAGTCTTCCTCTCCTTCTTATTCTTCTATTTAAAGCGCTCTTCCAAAAGGGAAAAATTTTGTTTTCTTTTCTTGAATACATTTTTTTACATATTTCTCCAAAGAATTACAATCATTTGGATCTTTATTTTTAATATAAATTATGTAGTATAACATATGATATACGTTATGTTCCAAGTAAATATGATAATGCCAACCTTTTGTACCTCTAAAGGAAAGATAAATAAATGTTTTACTTTGTATCAATATCATTTTTATCCTGGCTACAAATAAAGCACTTGCCTTCAATTTCCTTAACCAAAGCTTGTCTTTCATCTCTTAATTCGCCAAAAGTATCCAACATGATACCAAATATGATTTAAATAAAAAGGATATTAAAAATGATAAAAAAGGTAAAGTCGAAGAAGTATCTCCCCCAATATAAAGCAGGATCCTCATAAGCATCTGGATAACTAGTCAAAGATTCTCCTAAACCTCCACCATTTCTCAATCCAAAATTAATTGTTGAAGTAACAGCAAGTATAAAGGTATTGCCATAAACACCTTCTTCATCATCAAACATCTAGTCAAAATTAGAGAAGGCAATTATTGCATAGATTAATAAACCAATTAATCCTAAGAAGGAAAATATAGCTAAATTTTGACCATTGGATGTAATTGATTTTATGATATTTTAGAGATCCTCAGATCTTTTGATGATATCTAATAAAAGTATAGCATATATATAAGGATTAAAGAATGCATATACGGTTAGGCCAAAAATGCAAATCTATTATTATTAATATATATATATCTTACATTATAGAAATTATCAAAGTCAAAAAATATAACCAAAATTAATTTCTTCATTATACTGTTATTTACTTGATGTTCTTAAAATTCTGATTCAAAATATCCTATTAAACTATAATATTTCATCGTCAACCATGAAATCTAAAATCCTGCTTCTTTTTTTAATATTTGTACTCTTTTTGCGTTTGTCTGTCCTCTGTTATATGTAATTGAAATAGGATATCTTTCAATGGCACAAAAGAAAACTATAATTAGATTTAAAACTAACTAAACAACAGTAATAATCTAATATAGCCTAAAAATATGTATACATTATTTAAATAACTAACAAAGGTTTCTCCAGATGTTATATTTTAATCTTCAGGTGCTTAAGTATTGGATCCTATTTTGCTATTTATTACAGTATCATGCATAAATATGAGTAAAACTACAATAATTAGACACAAAATGAAGGATATATCCTTTAATAATCTCCAATAGACAGCTCCAAAATGCATTGTTTTTCTATTATTAATTTATTAAGAGTGCCTCATTTGAACTTAATAAAATTCAGAAAATTCAATTAATCCGAACATTCTATCTTCATCCGTTTCTCTATCAATTTCATATATCAAATGTTGTTTTATATTTGGAGTAATAAAGTTACAAACAAATGGTTTTTAAAAATAAACTTTTTCTAATTAATTGTTTTCATTTTGTATTTCTATTCTTCCTGTAAATTTTCTATAAAATTTAAAGAATCTCTAGACTCTAGTGAACTAATAATTTTTGTTATTTCTAATATTCAAATAAATATTTTTAAAGCTTAAATCGTTAAATTTTGATTCATCTTTCACCAACAAACCATCAACTTCATCTTAATTATAATCAAATTAGCTTCTTTAATTTAAAGGTAAAATTTATTTATTTGATATTTTTTTCTTTTTTTATTGTTATTCTACTTGAAAATCATCTAAATCTAAAAAATCTTGTTATTCCTCTTATTCTTCATCAAATTTGAATAATTCCAATTAAGAATCATCTGAAAAATGTTCTGATAATTTAAGACATATGATAAATATATTAAATCCTGTTTGTATTAACATATTGTCTTCATCTGTTCTTAATCCAAAATGACATAAACTATTAGTGCAATATCTATGATTTCCTGTTTCTGATTCATCACAAATATTATCTAAAATTATGTTTCTTTATTTTGGTTTGATTCTTTCTTCATAAATAGATTTTGCTATTCTTATCAAAAAAGTAATATTAACAGTATCTTTAATGAATTCTAATGATTAAAGATCCGCTCTTCCTTAGGTCAATAATAAGAGTAATTTGATAAAAGATTACAATGTTTAATATAAAGCATAATTTTTTTTACCTTCATCAGAACCAATTCCTCTTGCATCCATCATTATGACATCATCTAATGATTAATTCACTTATTGTCTTTCCTTTAAAATCATTTTGTTTTCTTAATAAAGCTAACATAAACTTTACAGTTCTTATTTTTGCAATATTGAATTTAATAAAGTAAATAATCTTGTATTTTTACATAACTCCTTTTTATTTTCAACATAACCTGTAGAAAATTCAACTAAACTTTCTAAAGCTTATCTGTATATTTCTTATAATTTATAAAATACTTTTTATCCTTTTTCTAAAAGATTAGCTAATAAACTAGCAACTTCATTAACAATATTAATATTAGCTTAATATGAATCATCATCATATTATTATACTAAAAATCTTTAAAAATCCATGTTTAGATTTTCACATAAAACTTGTAATAATTATAATACCTTAAGGCAGAGTAGTTTATATTAAGTATTATCACTTTCAGCTAATTCTAATTCTTTAATTCTTATATCTAAATCAGTTAAGAAGAATCTTCTTAAAAATACTAAAAACTGTTATTTCACATTTTCTTCCTTTAACAAGTTATAAAATTTTCTCTATATGTATTCATTTCCAAAATCTAATAAATGAATTAAAAATGTCAATGCTTCAATTTTTTATTGATCTTCATCAGTTTAATTCAAAATTTCTAATGCCAGAATATCAAGTTAACCATCAGCCATAGCCCTTTAAAATTTTATATATATTTCCTTTTTTTCCCTGATTTCTAATTTAGATTCTTCATCTTTTGCTTCAATCAAAGAATCTATCTCATCTTGAGTAGGCCTTTTCAGCTACAAAAATATTCTGCATAATTTAATTAAATAAATTTCTTTATTTAAAAATATTTCTTAACATTTTTTCAAAAAGTCTTTTAAATTATCTAAACAAAATAAATTGGTTTATTATTTCTCTAATGATTTTATCATTAGTTCTATTTACACATCCTCAGAGATTAAATTTCCATTTAATTCAAGCTATCCTCCTAATTTTTTATAATATTTTGCAATTAAGCGTATTTTAGCCAATTAAAAGTCTTTTTTCAAGCAATCTAAATTTTCTTATTAACGTTAATATGTTTAAATCTATTAAGAAGTAATAAAATTTGTGTTAAATTTTCTTTCAAACTATTCCCTCATTGCTTATTTAAATCATTCCCAATCCACAAATGTTTTGTTTCTATTTTACACCGATTCTTAATTTTTTATACGAGCAACATCTTATTAATATATTTTTTCAATATCTTCTAATTAAATATACTATTTATTAATGTTGCAAGTCTTGATAATCTTTCTTAATTTTTCTTAATCAGTTAATTTTGAGGCATCTTTTTCAATAAAAGAACAAAATTATTTAATATTTACTTTATATCTTATCAAATATATTTTAAAGTTTCTCTTAAATGAATTTTCAATCCTCTATACATTATCTTATTCTTGTAGTTTTTTTTCTCCAATCTAATCTGCCTATAAAGTATCATATTTATCAAATAATAATTAATCAGTATTTTTGCCTTATAAAAAACCTATTCTGAAATTTTTACCAAATTTTGTAATTTTCCTTTTAGGTATTATTTCTTCTATTGAAATAATCAATTCTCTATAATCATCTAAATCTAAGTCTTCTTTTTTTACTCTAAAGTCTCTTTCCAAAACATTAAATATTTCTTTAATTTTTTAAACATTTTATTTTATAATTGCAAATTCATCTGATAAACCAGAATTCTCTTGATTTTCAATATCAGTTCTATCCTTCATTTCATCATAAGTGTATACTAAAAAGTGAATAATTCCATCTTTCCTTAAATATGTCCAAAATTCACTACAATCTCTAAGTATTCCTAATTCTTTATCGGGTCCTGTATCTATAGACAATCTATTTTCAAAATAACTTCTTTTTTATCTTTATATCTACTCTCTCAAATCCCTTTGAGTTACCTTTTTATTCTAATCTAAATTTATTAGTTTAGCCAACCCTTCTAAAAATTTAAATATTTGTTTCTAATCTAATTCAGGTATTATTATTCTTGATAAAATGTCTCTTACTTCATCATTTTCAACAGTATCATTACTGAAATCTCTCTCTTTTACTTTATTAATATATAATTCAAATATACATTATAAGTAGGCTCTCTTAACAATGTATTCAGTATCTGAATGTAAAAGAATTGATTTTAATTATTCATATAATAATATTCTTTACATTTCTTAGATTCCTAATCTGTATTATTAACAACACTATGTGATTAGAATTATCAACTAAGCATGTAACTTAATTCTATGATAATGTAAATTATCATTTTATTATTCTAATGTTGATTCAGGAACTAATATTTTGCTATAATTATTTATTGGTTCTAATAACATTCTCAAAAATTAAGTTTTTAAAATGGAATTTAAAATCAAATGCTTATTGACATAAGACTGTTAAGCTGGAATTTTAAATGTCTTGGTTAAACATCTTAATATTCTTAAATATTGGATTAAACTAAAATAAGCTACTGCATCCTATTGTTACTATCTAGGAATGATCTTCCTTTCAATGGTCTAATCTTTTAAAATATATGCTTTCACAAAAAACTCTTAACTCTTCATTAATTCATCTCCTAATTTTTTTATTCTTCTAAAGACATTCATAATAAAATTATCATGTTCACATATTGGAATTGTGGATATTAATTATACTACAAATTTAGTAACTTTTATTGGGATGTAATACCAATCCTCAACTTCTTGTTGATCAATTTAAATGATATCAAGCAATTTATACAAATACTCTTTTTAAGCTAAAATTGCTATATTTGTTTCATTATCCTTTGTGAAGTATTCAAAAAATAAAATCAATCTCTTATAAAATTAAACAATATCAAGAGAACTACACACACTTTAGGGTTTTACTAAAAATTATAGAAATACCAAATGAACTCCTGCATTTCTAACAATATTTTAAAATGATTTTAAGTATTAAACTTTTTAAGAATTTGGTTAAAAGAATTATTCAAATTATTTAATTATTTATTCTTAATAGTTTTTTAATAAATCAAATGATTTTATATGTTTTATTTTTTCTTCTTTTCCATTAGTATTTTGAATTAATTTAATTGCTCTTTTAGTTTAAATTTATGCTTCTTTAGGGCTAATTATCTAATCTGTATTTGAATTTCCATTAATTATTGAAAAATATTCTAATTCCGTTGAATCATCAATAATTTCAACTTCTTTAATTTCATTTATTGAATTTTTAGGAGCATGAAAATTCTAAATTAAAATTTCAAGCAAATCCTCATTTAATTTATTTCTTTTTTCTAATGAAAGTAAACAACAAAACAATAAAGCACTAAAACTATTGCCATCTGGTTCCTTAAAAACATTAAATATTGTTTTCTATGCTAAAGTTTTTTACGTTATGATTTAATCTTCTTAATTAATGTTTTGAATTTCATTATCGTCATTTTAATCAAGTTTTCTAGAGCTTGGAGAATTAAATTTTTATTAATTTCCTTATTATTTACCAAATAAGAAATCTAATATTTCAAGATTCAATTTTAAGAGACTAAAAATTTTTAAATTTAAAGACCTTCTAAATAAATTTTCATTTTTAATAATTCATCATCACAATATTAAAATGTCCAAATCAAAAATTAAAGAATCCAATTTCGTTAAAATTGAATATCATATTTAATTACTTAATGAAACCACTTCTGGCTGATTATATTTTCTGATTATTCTTAAGTAGGTTGTAAATAGGTATTGACCCATAAATTATTTTCAATAGATTTTTTTAAATTTAATAAATTAGATTCAAAACTTTCATTATCTTTGAATTTATAAATCTTATTATCTTATCTTTATTGTAAAATTAAGGCAACAAACATGTTTGGTAATATTGAAAAAATCCTGTAATTTTCTTACAGATTATTATATCCTAAATCAATACTGTTTTTTATTATTTATAGAATTCCNTTTATACAAATACTCTTTTTAAGCTAAAATTGCTATATTTGTTTCATTATCCTTTGTGAAGTATTCAAAAAATAAAATCAATCTCTTATAAAATTAAACAATATCAAGAGAACTACACACACTTTAGGGTTTTACTAAAAATTATAGAAATACCAAATGAACTCCTGCATTTCTAACAATATTTTAAAATGATTTTAAGTATTAAACTTTTTAAGAATTTGGTTAAAAGAATTATTCAAATTATTTAATTATTTATTCTTAATAGTTTTTTAATAAATCAAATGATTTTATATGTTTTATTTTTTCTTCTTTTCCATTAGTATTTTGAATTAATTTAATTGCTCTTTTAGTTTAAATTTATGCTTCTTTAGGGCTAATTATCTAATCTGTATTTGAATTTCCATTAATTATTGAAAAATATTCTAATTCCGTTGAATCATCAATAATTTCAACTTCTTTAATTTCATTTATTGAATTTTTAGGAGCATGAAAATTCTAAATTAAAATTTCAAGCAAATCCTCATTTAATTTATTTCTTTTTTCTAATGAAAGTAAACAACAAAACAATAAAGCACTAAAACTATTGCCATCTGGTTCCTTAAAAACATTAAATATTGTTTTCTATGCTAAAGTTTTTTACGTTATGATTTAATCTTCTTAATTAATGTTTTGAATTTCATTATCGTCATTTTAATCAAGTTTTCTAGAGCTTGGAGAATTAAATTTTTATTAATTTCCTTATTATTTACCAAATAAGAATTCTAATATTTCAAGATTCAATTTTAAGAGACTAAAAATTTTTAAAATTTAAAGACCTTCTAAATAAATTTTCATTTTTAATAATTCATCATCACAATATTAAAATGTCCAAATCAAAAATTAAAGAATCCAATTTCGTTAAAATTGAATATCATATTTAATTACTTAATGAAACCACTTCTGGCTGATTATATTTTCTGATTATTCTTAAGTAGGTTGTAAATAGGTATTGACCCATAAATTATTTTCAATAGATTTTTTTAAATTTAATAAATTAGATTCAAAACTTTCATTATCTTTGAATTTATAAATCTTATTATCTTATCTTTATTGTAAAATTAAGGCAACAAAAAGGTTTGGTAATATTGAAAAAATCCTGTAATTTTCATACAGATTATTATATCCTAAATCAATACTATTTTTTATAATTTATAGAATTCCCAAAAAGTATTTTAATTAATAATTTGCTAATCTTTTATAATCAATATTTATCTATTCTATATTTGATTTAGATGGTTAAAATATATTGTTATTAAATTCTAAAACTTTGAAATGATCTGGATAATCACTTTAATTAATCAGATTGATATAATAAGTTATTACATCATTTATTTACTTTCTAGATAGCATTTTTTATGCAAATTATTTCAAATATTGATGTTCTGCTTTAGCTTCTTTTGAATTTAAAAATTTCTTATATTCTTCACTTCGTTTCAATTATTTTGTAGCATTTTATTCATAAAAATAAATCCCTGATTAATTTTAAATGTCAAACTAATCTAAATCATCATTCAAATAGCATTTGTTATCAAACTATGAAATTTTTATTAATGGATCAATATCTAAATATAAATTACAAAATAGTTCTATTCAAGTTCTCTCAAATCTAAGTTCTGTTTTTATTTTTTTCTGTCTTTTCAAACAGATTTCGAAAAACTTTTAATTTAAAAAACAATTTTTCATTAAACATTTGATACTTTTTTAATTTCTTCCCTTACATAATGATGAATATAAATCCATTACGTTCATTAAATAATTTTCATATTTCTAAAATATTGGTACTACTTTATGATAATCTTCTGATCTCACCAATTAATTTTCCTTTAATGTTTCAGTAGTAAAGAAATCAATCGTAACATCTACCAAAGGAGGTCTTTGTTTCTTAAATCTATTACTACTTTTGATCTATTTTTCAACAAACCTTAGATATAATTGACAAAAAGTTGGATTATTTTCCCCAAATTAATGTGATAATTATAGTAGTGTTCCTTTTTCTCTTTTTGGAGAAAATAGAACATATGGATAATAATTTAATTTTCTTCATAAATATCCAATGCAATTAAAGCCTTACAAAAAGGAAAAGATTGATCAGGTTAATGTTTACTTCCGAATAATAATCTTCTACAAGAGTCTTAACAAAAAGAATTTGGATTTTCATAAGGATCAATCATCATCAAACTTAATATTTCAATATATAATGCTTAATCCTCAATGTTTTCTTCAGTTATTGGCTAGAGTTCATTAACCCATTTCTTTAAACTAGTTTTTGTATCACTCATATCAGTATAACGCACAATTTCTTTAATTAAATTGGATACATGTTCCCTTTAATACTTTAATTATTAAAGCAAAAAATCTAAAATACTCTCTTTATTCATTTCTAAACTTAATACATAATAGCTTGTTTCTGGATTACTTTAAACACAGAGACTCAAAACAGAATAGATTTCTTAAATGCAATTCATTTTTTTGGATTAAGTAATAAATGGATCTAATTTCATTTTGGCTATTTTTTAAGGACTTTTATCTTAAATAATATTTGTATTCTCTTTGAGATTTCCATAGATCATACAATTACACAATCTTAAAATTGCAAAAAGTAAACTTATAATATCATTATCCATTACAATCTTTTAATTACTCTATTATTATTCATTAGATTAAGGCATTCCATCATTTGTTAAATACATTTTTAAATTATCCAAATTTTGAAATAGTTATAATATTTAATCAAATAATAATTTTTGATTATTGAAAGCTTGATAATATTCATATTTTCGTTTTTCTTCTTAATGTTTTTAGAAAGGTTTTACTACACCCCAATCTTATAAAAATAAGTAAAACTAAATTAAATATTCTTGAAGAGAATTAATCCTTAATGATATTTTCTAGAGTTCCTAAGAAGTTGACTTCAATAAAAAAGTTGCTTTTTCTATATTTTATTTTTAACTTTTTCTTTACACTGCAACTTTCTTATCATCTTAGCAAACTAAAACTACACTTTCTTTTGCAATATAATTATCAATTGATATTGTGATTGCTGATTATATTTTAAATGTCTCACTATAAGAAATTGGATCAATTGATTATTTTTTACATTTCAGATTAAATTGACATTCCATCTTTAATCCATCATAAGTTAATCCAACTCCATTATTTGTAATTTATAACAATAATCCAGTACAAACATGTCTTATCAAAAATACACTTTCATAAGTTGACTTTTAATATATTAAACTATCAACATGCTAAATTTACCATAAACAGTTTAAATTTTCATCTGCTTCTTATGTAGTATCAACATATAATTAATACATTTAATTAATTTTTTCATTTCTTATTTTATCCACATCAAAATAATATTGATTTATTGAATATTATATATTAGTTTCAGAATAATTTATAATTAATTCTTTCTTATCTAATTCATCAGTAATTCTTTTTATTCTCTTAATACATAAGTATCCTCCAAAATACCTGTTCTTTATGGTTAAAACGTCACCACTCTGTAAATACTTTCCCTTAATTTATTATTTATTAATATCTTCTTCTGTTTTATTGTCAATGTAACTTGAAATTTTTAATGGATAGGCCTTTTCTGATGCATTTACTTCAAGTCCATCTTTCTTATAAACATTATCAGATGGCATTTGCACACTTAAATTCCATTGTGATTAAATACAATTTTAGATAATAATTTAATCTCCATACAATATTGGTTCACCTGCATTTTTTACAGAATTCATTGGTAAAATTCTAAAGTTTGAATATTAATTTGAATTTTCCTCTAAGGATAGTTCTCTACAACAATTTTCCTTTGCTAAAACATCACTATTGAGAGAAAGTGTGCAACCTGAATAAATATGTAATAGCTAAATTTCTTAACCATAAACAATATTAGATCCATATAAATGATTGTATAATCTCTCATTCTCATTTATTTCCTCATCACACTTTTTTTGAAATTCTTCTATTTTTTAATCAAAATCAGAAGTCCACTTATCCAATTCATTCTGGTAGGTCTCATCTGCAGCGATATCCCTTATTGAATCTACAGGCTTCTCTCTTTATACCTTATATTAATTTTAATATAAGTATTTTTTTCCTGTAATTACTTAAAATAAACATTTTTAGAAAGATAGGCTCCCTACCTTAAACTATAAGCTATTTTGTGATGAGATATCTTGTAATTTATTTTTTCCTAATATTTACACACATTCTAATTTATTGCTTGCAATTCCATCACCAGATATTACTCCTTTAAAATCATCACTAAAATAAGATTTAAAATAGATAATATCACCTACTTTTAGATTGAAGTTTCGCCTATTATATATTAACAATTTACTTTTGATTCTTCACATTATCTACATTTTAAGGTACTGGGTTAAAATTATGAGTTTGGGCCATAATATTGTCAGCTCCATTTTAATATTGATTCCTCAAATTTGGAATAGAGGATAAGTCAATCATTAATAATAATTAATTTAAAATACATATTGAGTTCAATTACATTCGTTTAAATTGCAAATTTTTTTAAATTATTAATGGAAATTGATAGAAATGATTAATTTTCATTAAAAGAAATTAAATAATAAATTTTATCATCTATTCTACATTTAAGTGTTAAATCTTAATTTTCACTTAACTTCTTTTGATATAGATATATAATAAAAATTATTTAAGATTTTCTCAAAATTGTCTTGAAATTATGGAACTTTATTTCACAATCTATCATTTAGAACCGAAATCATAAAGCATAATTTGAAGTCTGTTCTATATTAAATCTACTTTGGCTGTTAATTTAAAATATTTTAAATGTGATTAGCATTGGGTTTCATAAAATCTTCACTAATTCAATAAAAAAATTAATAATATGAAAATATTATATGATAAATAATTTATAAATTGCACCACTAACTGCTCTTCACAAATTACTGTCAGTCAATAAGCCAATCAAAATTAATGATAAACTTCATGAATCATAAAAATAAAAGAGTCTTTAAAAATCTATTTAAAATTTAAGCAGCAGCTAATGTGAAATGATGAATACTAAAATGAAAAATAAATTGCCAACTCCAAAAAATACAATTGATTTATCCTTAAGATAAAGTCTTGGCAAAATTAGTAACAATAACGATAGTGGAATAAAAACTAACAAAAATATTAAAAATGAACTTATATCAGTCCTCAGAAAAGCTTAGAGTTAATCTAAAAAAAATAATAATCTAGAAAAATTATTAAGCACTTCTAATGCTCCTAAATAATTTAGTAATTTAGAAAGTTTTAAAATGAAAAGACCTCCTTTACTTTAATATTTAGGTGAAGAAAATGAGAAATTAAAAATTCAAAGTGCAAAAAGTGCTACAGAAAAAAATAAAAGTCCTGAAAATAGATATTCATCTGGTATTAATTTTAAATATTTTAGGATTTTTTACAAGTACTAATTAAAGGTAGTAGTAACTATTTGGATCCTTGAATGAAGTTTTGAAATAATATATCCAATGCAAAAGCTAACAGAAGTGTAAATAAATTTATTAATTTAGAGGCTGGAACTGGAGAAGGTATCAAAGTTTGTAAATCTGCTAGAAGTACTTAGTAGTAACTATTAATGAATGACCCAGAAAATCAAGAGAAATACTTCCCTAAGCAAAAGTCTGATTATTCCAAAGGATAATCAAAAATACTTCATGAGAATTTACATAATTTATTTTTAAAGACTTAGAATGTATTAGCCAAATACTAAGCCAAAGAACTTTAATGGAAAAAATAAAAAAAATAATTAAGAGATGAAATTAGGATTCTTAAATAATTATTGAAATAACAGCAATTATAAAATTAAATATATCACTGATATTATTAAAGTATTTAATAAATTATAACTCTTACAAATAATTTCTTATTTTGTTCAACTTCTTTTAATACAAAAAACTTAATTTTCTTAAGAATTATATTCCAAAAATTAATCACTTACAAGAAAATTAAATTTATCTGCCTTTCATATTCAAGATAACTACACATAATTATCTAATTTAATACTTATTTATTTGATTATAATTTTAAAAATAGGCCTCAGATTATCAATAAAATTAAAAATAAAATTTATAGATTTATCAAAAGTTTGAATCATAATTAAAACCTAAAAATCCTTCTAATAATCTTTTATTAGTTATATTTTCAATGAAAACTCATAAATTTAGTATTTATATAATTCATAAATAATCCAAATTTCCTTAATAATAATTTATTTTCATTTTATTTTTATTTGATAAATTATTTATATTGTGAATTTTTAGTTACTTATTAACAGATCATTGTTTTTGATTTATTTTACTTAAGTAATGAAATTTAATCTTATAAAATGAATAAAAAAAAAAACCTAATTAAAATAGTATTTTAAATTATCAAATATAAATAATGTTTCATTAAATATTGTTCTAATTTAAATATTTATTAATAATTATTTTTTCTAATAATCATAAGTAGGACTTCTTTTCTATCTTATAATAATTTTGAGTAAGTAATTTGTGATTTTTTCTATATTTAATTAATTGATTCTTAAACTTGATTTTTATCCAATAAATCTAATGATTGATAGATTTTCAAAATATATAGACATATTAATATGTTAATAAAAATTACATAAATTATTTACTCATTACATTTCCTGATATTTTTTATTTTTAATGCATTATTTACATATTCTAAAGTCACAATAAGTACATTAAAGGGCAATAGGTTAAATCATATCATCTCCTTTTTTATCACAAACAGAGCACCTAAAATCATCTGTAATTTGATTCAGATAATGTTTGGACGGACATTAAGGTTAATTTGGTTATTTTTCAATTTTTAATTCAGGAAAGCAGCATTTGAAACAAACGAAAATTGTACATTATTAGCAGAAATATCTACATGTAGTATTTTGCTTTTAACATTTTGAACATTTTTGTTTCTTCTCCTCTCCAGAAGGCTTTTTCCAAAATTTTAATTTATGATTTTTTTCACAAAAAGTTTAATTACAATCAATTAATTCTCCTTTAGTAATAAGTTAAGTTTATTATTGTTGTTATTATTGTTATTATTATTATTATTATTATTATTATTATTATTATTATTAGTATTATTATTATTATTATTATTATTATTATTACTATTATTATTGTTATTACTATTATTATTGTTATTATTATTATTATTTTTATTAATTTTCCATTTAAGCCTTTTTTTAATTAATTTTTTCTTAATTGTTTTCATAAATCTATTATCTTGTCTTTAAATCATTTTTCAATTGTTTATTTTCTTCTAAAAGTGTAATAATTTATTATTTAGATGAATTTATTTCATTAATTCTTTAATTCTATTAATTTTTCATTTCTAAAATAGCAAAATTTGATTATTCCTTATAATCTTAAAATTTCTCCTGAAATTAATTAACCATTTACTAAAGTTAAAGAAGACATCTATGACTCTTTAGATCTTCCAAGGTCAATTATTATTAGCAAATTAAACAATTTTATGTTTTGTAAAATGTGCACATATTTTTCTTAATATTCTTTAAAGATATACATGTGATTCTATATTTCTTCTTTATAATATTTATCCACATTTGCAATTTATTTAATGATATAAGCACTCTGACATGTGTTTAATAACATTTTCTTAAACCATTTCAATTTTACATCCTTCATTGTGATTGATACATTTGAACAATATTTTTGAAAATTAATCTCTAATCATGCGATGAGGCTATTTAGTTTAAAAAGGTCCATTACAATTTTCTTCTGGGCATCTTTAAATTATTATTAATTATACTTATCATATGATGATTTAGATATTTAAAAGCATTATTTGCAATAAAGATTTTCACATTAAATGCACTCAACAGGATCTATAGCGAGATTTTTACAAATTTTGCACAAAAGGTTTTCATTGGGTATTCCAATCGGAATATAATGTAATCTATCATAAAATTACATATTAATAAATAAATAATATATCAGAGTAAATAAGTGTTCACCTATAATATAAATATGCTTCTGCTTCTAAACACTTAAATCTTGATTAATTGCTTATTTTCTAAAATTTACCCAATCTCCTTTCACAATCATTAATTTTAGCTAATAAACTTTAAGGCTGTTCGAAATCCAAAGATAAATTAGTTTATTCAATTATACTACCATTTAAAAGCAATTTATTTTTTATTGCCTTTACTTATTTCTATTTAATCTAATCTTATAAATTGATGTTGAAATAATTCAATTTGTTTAAGTAGTCATAATCAAATTTTAATGTTTCAAGTGACTTTTATAATAGTTCTTCAGGTGATAATAATATCGATTGCATATCAGGTGATAGAGCTTCTCGATTCAACAACTTATCTATAGTTAGATCTAATTCAGGTTCTACTCCAATGATAAATTTAGACATAATGAATGATTTAGAGATATTTCTTCTTAATTTAAAATGATATTCAAATTACGAAATGTCATTAGGACAATTAGGTTTAATTTCTTTAAAGAAGGTATGTATAATTTTTCTTGTTTTATAATAAAACTTACTTGCTTAGACCTTGGGTTTTTAAAATAATTTTAGTGATGGTTTTTTCAATTCGAAATATTTATTTAAGAATCTCATAGTTCATAACTACCTATTCAATCATATATTTAGGATCTTGAACTTAACGATTATTATCAAGAATCAAATCATTAAAAGCAATTTTATCATCTAAAACATATTCACATAAAAGATTTCTTAATGCTTTTTCTGTTTAAAGCTAATTAAAATAAATGAATAAGTACATTAGGTCTTTTTTTAGGACTCTCAGTTCTACTCAATTTTAAAAGATTGCTTGAATTAAGACTTTATAATTTTCCATCATTCAACTATTCTTATAATGTTTTTTTAATTTCTTATATTCTTGGAGATTGTCCATTGATAGATCTATTTTAATAAAATGCTTAATTCCATTAATCAAAATCATGTTATCTTTTCGAAATGTTATTAAATACTTTAATCTTCTTATTTTATTTATTCAATTATTCTGTTTAGGTTTTTTGTAAATTGATTTTAGGAAGAGCTTAATTAGATTATGAAATTTCAATAGGTTTTATTGGTGATGAAATTCTTTCTTAATATGATTCTTCCTTTTATTTTTTTCTTGCTGATGATTTTTATAACGTAATGAGTTCATCATGTAAAATTTAAGAAACTGATCTACTCTTAATTAGCTATTGCATTGGCATATTCATACAAAACACTTTTTTTTATCTTTGCACTAGTGATTATTCAAAGGTACCAAAATCTTGATCTTAAATATATTTTAACATTTGCAATGCAATTAATTTATTATTAAATAAACTATATATGATTTATACTGTATTCAATTCCATTAATATATTTTGGTTCTCTGAATAAAAATTGTTATTTTCAAAAATGATATTTAGAACTATTTATATTTTGTAGTATTATTTTGATTTTCTAAATATTTAAAGATAATTATTAATCTAATTCTTTATTATAATATCATACACATCTAATAATCAATTTATTATTTACTTAATGTATTAATTAGAATTTAATATTATTTTGTTACGAATATAAACTTTTATTATTATTTATATATATTTGAATTTAGATTTTTATACATTCTTCCAATATTATTGCTCTATAGAATTTATTTATAAAATAGATAAAAATATTATTTTTTCGATTAATCAGTCTTTTATAACTAAAAATTTCAAGGATGAAATGTTTCATTTAAGTTTAACTGCTTTGATTTGTCTTGAAATTAGAAAAAATTAGATTTACAGATATTGAATATTTGCATTCTAATTCTGTAAAAATGAGTATAATATTCTTAATTGATACCCTATCAAATAGAGATTGTCAAGATTTTAATTTTGGATATATTAAAAAAAATGAATTATTATCAGAATTCTTCTTTCATACTACAAGTAATTTATTCATAATTTCTTTGTGTGATTAAAAATTTATATTAAAGTTCAAAATAGATACAATTTAGGATTATATTGACATAAAATTTATTATGAAAAATTATAATTCGTATCACTTATAGAGATAAACAACAGTCCCATCAGAGACTTCATCAGTAAAATCTTAAGTAACAGTTCAATCATATATAACTACTTCGCCTGTAAATATTTAAAATTAATGTGAATGATTAGAAATAACGAAACTAATTGCTTCGTTCATCCTTCAAAGTTTACTAAGAAATGAAATAGGAAATCAGCTAGAATTAATAATGTAGATTATCGTTAAGATTTGAATAAATCCATTTATTAATGGCTTCATAGAAACTGTTTTTGCATTTATAAAAAATGCAAGCTCTTTATAATAAGCAATAAAAATAAGAAGCATTTCAATTGATTTTAAGATTGGGTGCAATAGATTATAGCAATAGTAGTAGCATATTTAAAACTCCTTAAAGAAGTAATTCTCCTGGAATAGTGTCAAAAGATATAGGGTAATATATTATTATTAATAATATTAGAATGGAAAAAAATATACAGAATTAATAACTAATAAAGATAATATAAGATTTATAATCTTAAATTGCTGGTAAGGAACTTTTTAAGGCAATATATTTAATTTAAACAAAGATAATGAAAGATTGTATATACTAAATAAAATATAAAATAAAATTATCATAAAAATTTGAGAAAATTAAAAATATTTTAGATATTTCTTCAAAACGAAATGTATTAAATGAATTGAGGTTAAAGTTAAATAAGAGTAAAAAGATTGAAGCTGCAAGCTATTTATTGGCTTTTAAATTAGAAAAACTAATACAGAACTTAGAATTTACTTTTTATTATCAACTTAAATTATCATAGATGAAATAATAATTGATCACAAAAGAATAGATCTAATTAAAATTAAATGGATATAGCATAGGAGAAAAAAATGAAAACATAAAATTAATAAAATTTCATTAGATTATTATTAAAGTTTGTTACAGATTTCCATTTAATTAATTGAAAAATCAATATTAATAAATAGATTTAAATTAATAGAATAGTGTTACTTTTTAAAGATTTACATTTGGGCAATTACCATTAACAATGTCATAGTAAGATGCATAATTGTAGGAGACTTCACCAAAAAATGAAGATTAAAATGATTAAGAATAATAATCCTAATAATAACCAATTGTAGTGGTTTAAAAAAAAAAATCTATTTAAAAAATGAATGGAAAATTAGCAAATAAAATAAAATTATACAGTAATAACCGATATATTATTATTAGTTAACAAATGTGAGGAATAGAAATAATAAGCATAATTGTAGAAACTAGAATAAATATCAAAATTAACAAAAAAAAATTCTTTGGATGATATAGAATTAAAAAAACCCAAGTCTAATTCTAATGTTAAAAGTAAGTTATTCTTAATGGCAATATTTGTATTTCTTTCAATATTTATATTTCATGTAATTAATTGAATAATATAATATTATATGAAATTTAATCTAAAAGAAATTCAATTATTAGATTATTATTGAAATCTATCTAATATTTTTGGATTTAATTATTTTAAATAATGGGTATTTTTGTAAAATATTATTATCAAAACATAAACTTCATTACTTTAACTTTCTATCAGTTTTCATATTCTCTCAATCGGAATTTCATAATCTTAATTTATCTATAATTTATACATAATTGACTAAAGATTAAAATCAAAATTTCATTTAATATTAAATTAAACTATAATCAAGATAATTATTTTCTCTCTTTGAATCTTTAAATATCTTAATTCCTTTTAAATATATTAAATGAAATATCTTTTTGCCTTTTGTCTTTATTGTATTTTCCTAAGATTTTATATCTCTTATACTTTTTGGAACCAGATATCATATGTCTTAATAAAAATTAATAGCTTAAATTGATTTCTATAAAGTGATATTATGCTCACTTACATTTTCATTTCTATTTCTGATTAATTTATCATTCTTTCTGAATACTATTAATTGTTAGATTTGTTGATTAATTTTTGATTTTAATGAATATAGATATGAATAAACTTATAATATTTCTTAATTGTCTCACTATATACTGTAAATTATAAATAAGCATCGATATCTCTTATTTTTCAAATAGTGGTTAATAAAATATCTCTATCAAAGATACAATACCAATAATTAAAATTTGTTAACAATTTGATATCTTTTGAACAAATAAAGATATATAGTTTAAGATTATTTATATTTTTAGTTAACATAAAAATTAAAATAATTAAATGTCTCACGAAAAAAGAACTTCAGCAGATTTTTTTAAATAGGTATTTGGAAGAACAGTGAATGTGAAATTGCATAATAGAACAGAATATATTGGAGTTTTGGCTGCATTAGATGGAAATATGAATCTTGTATTGGAATAATGGTAATTTATAGGATGATTATATAATAGTGAAGAATATTTAGAATCGAAGCTCATCAATAAATATGGATAAATATTATTGAGAGGAAATAATGTACTTTATATTAGTGCTAAATTTAATCAAAAATAATAATAAGAGGAAGAAGTTTGATTTATTATGTATATTATATTTATTTTATATGGATTAAGAAATAAACCATTTCAATTTACCTGATATTAGGGATAAAGATGATTCAGATGATTAAGAAGATTATAATCCATTTATTTATCATCATTAATAAGAAGGATATCATTCATTTGAAAAAATGTTTTAGAATCATTTCGATATTGTAAATAACAGATGGATTACAATTCCTAGAACAAAAATTTATTTATTAAGATCAGCTATGCATAAATTGAAAAAATGGTTACTTTATTTAAGACAAGAGCATCACATGATTTAATCTATTGTTAAATAAAATGATGATCTAAAGACTCAATTAAAAAAGAACCAAGAATAAAATTCTAATCATTATCTTGTTGAATAATAGAGGACAAATCAAGTATTTCTAAATAAATTATTACTAAGTTGTATGAGGAAATTAGAAAAGTGAGATAAGAGTTAAAAGATAAAGTTATATAAATGAATGATCAAATCTAATAACTAAAAGATACAATTGCTGAAAAAGATAAAAAGATTTAAAGATAAGAATTAACAATATAAAGATTAAATGAAGTAAGTAATGGATATGAAAATCAAAATAAAGGTTTACAATAATAAATAAATAATCTATAAAAAGATTTTACATATTTTAACAATATAAAAAGGTAAGGCTTTATAGATGAGAAGGCATTAATTGGAGGGAATATGACAACTTTTGAATTAGTTTTGGCATCAAAAGTAAAAAGTAAGATATTATAATTTCTGTCCTTAAAGGATTATTAAAATCTAATGATTTGTAATCGTAAACTCTATCTATCCTTAATATCACATAATACAATAATACCACATGCAGTAAATTCTCTTAGTTACAAATTTAATCATTAATATAAGTTATTACAAAGTGTAAATGAGGAATTCAAAGTATTAAATTAAAAACATTATATTATAATAGAGTGTTATAAAATAGAGTGATGATCCAAAACTTAGAGAAATTATGATAAAGTAATTTGAATTAAAAGTTAATTTTTCTGAATATATCATTCCTACTTTACGTGAATGTTAATCTTTAATAGATGGTGATAATTTTATAGGTTTAAAGAATAATTAACATAATAAAGATTGTAAAATATATATTATTAATAATTTTAGTGATGGATCTATTGGAGGGTTATTTAACACAATAAGCGTAAAGTTATTAGGCAGCATTATAGAGTTTAGTTTAAGAGAAATTTCCTTGGAATTAATTCTTTCCAAAACCATAGGCTACTATTTAATAGGTTTAATTATAGAGGAAATAATTTCCAACATCTTCATAAATGTTTGCTTAATAAATCATTACAAGATTGTATGATTTGAGTACAGTGTGTGCTTAAGACTCTTCAATATTTGGGATGTTTTTATCATAATTATAACGTTGTTTAGCTTCATTATTTGTTTATGGATAACATTTGACTTAAGAAGTAAATGATTTATAGTCACTTAATTATTATATAATGACCAAATTTTTCTTTTTATTAAAAGAAAAGAAATAAATTGAAGATTAATATGAAGATTTTAAAACTTAATTGGGATTATATTCTGATGCAAAAAGATTCTTAAAGTATTTATATTAAATAATATATAAAATAGTGAAAAAGTAAAAGATTTAGAAAAGATTATTTTAGATAAAAATGAAAAAATTAGTAGTTTAAATCAATAAATTTATATGAAGGAAAGTTAATTGAAATAAAACTAAATTATGGTCTAAAAAAATAATGAATCTATTCGATTGTATTAAGATAAACTTAAAATTCTGGCCAGAGAAGTTATGGAAGTAAGAAGAAAATATAAAAATACATGTGTGGAATATAATGAAATAGTATCAAGGTTTAATTTGTTAAAAATTTAATTAGAGAAAATGGAAAAGCATTAAAAAAATTGAGTATAAAAATTATATTAAAAAAAGTATCCATTATTTAAAATAAAATGTCTTCTTCAAGTTCATCAAGGTCACAATCACCAAAGAAGAATAAAAAAAGAGTATATGTTACAGGATATTCTCTTAAAGAAGATCAACATGATATTAAAAAGCTATTCAAAAAATTTGGTAAAATTGAAGAATTTGCTTGGAAAGGGAAATATTGTTTCATTGTAAATATAATGAATTAATTGTAGGAATTTAAAGACTCAGAAGATGCAGAGAAAGCTGTTAAAAAAATGAATAAGGAAGAAGTAAAAGGATCTGTGTTATAGGTCGAGATGGCTCGTGGAAATAAGCCGAGCAAAAATAATGGCCTATGTTATTCATGCGGTCGATCTGGACATTTGTAAGTTTTTCTATAGCAAATACTCTTTATATATAGAATACAATATATTTATTATTTAATTCATTTACCATTTTATTAGCGCTAAAAACTGTAGACATAGATCATCATCATCTAGTTCATCTAGCTCTAGTAGGTAAAGAATTAAACATAATAATTTTTAGTGAGTCTAGAAGAAAACATAAGAAGAAACATAAAAAAAAGAGGAGCTCATCCAGTTCAGATTCCTCATCAAGTAGTTCATCAAGTAGAAAGATAAAGAATAAGAAGAAGAGTACAAAAAGGAAATCAAAGTCCTCATCAAGAGGCTCTTCAAAAGACTCATAACATTCAGAGTCTTCTGCCGGCTCGTACTTTTAAAGTTGAATTCTGTTTAGCATTATTGACGAAAAAAAAGAAGAAAAAAACCCTATTGAAGAAGAGATTCAAGGAAAAGAAGGAGATGGTAAGTAATGAAGTACCCGTGATGTTATAAATAAAGTTGGTGTCCAATAATAATATTCTTATAATCAATATTATCAAATATTATGTTAATTCATTTATGTTCTATTAAGTTACTTAAATTCAACATTTTGATTTTATAAAGTTGAATTTTTTGGATAAAATTATTCATAATTAGTTTAAGAGTGAGCATTATTAGAAGAATTAGGTTTTTCAAGTTTATTTTAAGAAATTTCTAATTAAATAAAATAAATTACAGCCAAGTTTTAATAATGGAACTTATTAAACTTATTCTTATTATTTAGATAATTTTAAAAGACATTCTTTTAAGTTTTCTATTTTATTCTTATGTAATTCAATTTCTAGTTTATGATTTTCATTTTAATCTTTTAATAATTGATTATTCTATCCTAATGCTGCATAATCATTCAATAACTTTTAAATTTAATTTGATTGTTTTTCATAATTAATGAGACTTTATTCATTTAATTAATTTAATTGCTCTTATAATTATTTAATAGTTTCATACTATCTTTTTATTTATTATTAAGCAGTAATTAATTAATTTTAAACTTCTTCACATTTTAATTCTAAATTAATTTTTTATTATTATAATTTAAATACTTCCATATCCCTTAAATCATGTACATTTTAAAGATGATTAATATTATTTTTTAATTATTTAATAACCTCTTCATAATGTTAATTTAATTCTTATAATCTTTTAATTTCTAAGTCTCTTTTTTAAATTAATTTATCTTATTCTTTAAGACTTTCCTACTAAGAAATAGTATTAATTTAATTAAATTGACTTGTATTCTATTAATTATTTAATATTTGTTTTTAATTTATTTATTATTTTAATCTTTCTATTTCTTATTTTAATTCTTGATTTTTTTGCTTTTCTTAATATAATTAATTATTTATTTATTCTTTTTCCATTATATGAGCATTAATCTCAGATAATAATTTCTCTTTTTCACTTAACACTTGAGTAAAGTTGAATATTTAATCTGAAAATGCTCCTCTGCTTTTGCTCAAAGCTTTAGAAGCTTATAGAAATTTTCTTCCCATTTGATTTATTGAAGTTGATTTTAATTTATTTGAAATTTCAATTCCCAATTTACCCTATTTCATTAAATCAAGAGCATCCTTCCAAATTTATGGATAAGTCTTAATAGATTATAAATTATGTTTTTGATTAGTATAATATGTTTTGGTTAAAATACTTTAAAATAAAGTAAGATCTGTTTTTTATCCATCTTATATATGTTCCTTAATAACTTAAGTACATTCTTGTAACAATTCTTTAGGTGGCTTATTTCATTATAGTTATAGTTACCCTTTAGATTTGCTAATAATTGATGACTTTCTCAAATGTAAAGTAGGAAATAGTAGGAAATTTAACATTCATAATTGAAAGTCTCTCTTAAGCAATTTTATACAAACTCAATTTTCCAATAACGGTATCAATTGGAAACCATTTACTCCATACCCAAATACTCTCTAATGTATAACGATGAAATATTTATCCAACTTATTCCAATTCTTTCATTTATTCATACTTTTTTTTAGAAGTAGATGACAAAAGAAATAATTATTTTCCTCGTTCATCATCTTAACTCTCTTTTTTAAACATTGCATATTCTTCTAAAATAGGTAATATATTCTTTTGAGTCAATTCAATCCATTCATATTCCTGTAGTTCCAATAATTCATTGATAAACTACATATATATTATAATATACTTTCAAACATAAGAATTTTGGATAATGAGGTCCTTATTAATCATTTAGGATATTGATTATTACATCAGCACATACCTTCATAATGTCCCTTAGAATAGTCAATTTAATTACATTCTTTACTGTTAAACAGCTTCCAGATATTGTTTGACTCCAATATAGGTGTTATTAGAACTTAAAACTTTTTTCAATGATTCATAATCCATTATATTAAGTTTTTAATATATTCAAACTTATCATTTTATTCCTTGTTTATAAGATATTTTATATATTTAGATAGTTAATATAATGATATGTCAGAGTTATACAATTTTCATACTCCACAAGCAAATATGTTTAATATCCCAATAGCATTTTCACTTTCTTGTCGTACTGCTACAGATCCATCAGTTGTATTATCCCAATAACATGAAACTGATAAGTTGATACCACAATCAGCTTTTTATAATATCAGACAATTAACTATGAATTTAAAGTGTTTATTATTTAAGTCTTTCAATTTGTTCAAGATTATTTCACATATTATATTACTTTTTCTTTAAGCATCATCTATATTATCATATTAATATTATTTTAATTCTTAATCAATTATTCCTTGAGCAAGCTTTGTTACTTCTGCTTTCAATAAATTATTAAAAGAATCTTCTTTTTCAAAATTAGACATAATTTTTGTTTTTTATATAATTATTATATTTTCTTAATGAAAAGATAAAAAAATGAAATCCTTACATTATTTGATGGAAAGATTCAATAAAATATTAATAGAGGCAAGTGAAACCTAATAATCTTTTTCAATTTCTATTTGATATTTCTAAATGGTATATTCATTTCTTAACTGAAAGCCATTAGATTTATCATCATATATCATTAACTTATATACTTTTTTGTTTATATTATATAATATATAAGTTTTACATTCTTTTTAATTACAAATTCATTTTCTTTCTAAATACTTTCCTTATTCATTTTTTATCATTCTTTAAAATCTAAATAACTCAATATTTGAGATTAAACATTATAAATTAAAAGGAAGTTAAGCCACATTAACTGATAAATTATTTTTAATGATAAAATATTTTATACCAAATGTAAGTCAAAATTTTAAACTGATCAATTCGGTTTTAATATATTTATCAAACCCATAATTTTAAACTTTTGACTTTTATATTTAAGAAGAAATTTGTTAAAATAAAATTCAATTGAATAAAACTGTAGCTTACTAAGAAGAATTTTAGGGATAGCAAAAAGTGCATTTTGGAAAAGATTTGATATTAATTATATGGATGCATTTATAAACGCTATCATATACCTATAATAATTTAAAAATTGAAATATTAATTCGGATTCTAAGAGGATTTCTCAAAATAAATACAAAGAATATATATATTTTAAAGAAAAAAATGTTTAGTAGTATAGTGTTAGAAGATTGACATTTTAGAGTTTAGAAAAATATCTTTTGGATGCGTGAAACTGAAAAAAGAATTTTAAAAATACTCTATATGTCAGAAAGATCTTTGTATTGTACCTAGTTATTTCTCAAATTATTCTTTTAGAAGATTATTAATACCCTTTATACATTTAGAATACTAAAATTATTAATTATTGTATACCATATTATTTTATATGATTATGAAAATGCTTTTCATTGAAAAAATGGAACATTTACTAATTACTTTAATAATTTTAGAAAATTTTGCTTGATTCCAAATAGATTGATAATCTAGAAAAGTTTTAGTTTTTTTTCCCATTAAATATAGAATTGTTTTAATTAAAGTGTCGCCATTTTTTATAATAATAAGATTTGAATAACAAATGAAATTTCTTTAGAGTTTTTTATGATATTCTTAATTGTCCTAATTATTGAAATATTTCTTTTGATATTTGAAACTTTAGAATAATTCTAACATTATTATCGAAAATATGAAATAATTGGATTTTTAGAATCCTTTTACATATTTCTATTTATAGATTATCTATTGTATTAGGAATCAGATTGTTAAGAGAGAGATTATTAAAAAGAATTAATATATATTAATTATTATTAATAAACACACATTAGATTACATAATAAAAGAGTAGAATAATAAAAAAAAGATTTACTATCATTAAGAATATATTAATTAAATATTAAGATTTTTAATAATTAGAATAAGAAAATTAAGAAGAGAATTGGAATTTAGAAATACTATAATTGGAATTTAAAACACTATAATTGGAACTAATAAGATATAACTTACTTTGTTTGGAATATTTAATTTGGAACTTAATTTCTTATTATATTATTTTATTTAGCCTTTTTTATGATTATAACTGAAATAAAATTAGGTTTTATTTTAAGTATTAAGTGATTACGTTATAAAATATCGAAAAATATTTATATTTTTTAGATATTTTATAATTTAATAAATCCATAAAATTATTGAAGTTTAATCATTGCCTATTATCATCCTGCAATTTTTATTAGTTGTTTTATGTATGAATTTTAAACAATTGAAGTTTTCATAACATGTTTAAGTACGATATGATGTCCAACAGAAACTAAGACTGAGTTTGTAAAATACCTGATTTTTATTCAAATGAAACATTCAAGTAGATTACTTTATATTAGGATTCCAATCTTGGTTTCTGTTTCAACTATAATTTACCTATATCTGTTGCTAGTGCTCATTGCATTTACTAATACCATGTGAAAGATTAGAAGATTTTTGAACAAAAAGATTATGAAAATGAATGTAGTTAACTTAATTTTAGGATTAACTCACTTGTATTTGAAGAAAGATAAATTAAAGAGAAAATAATAAATTCAAACAATAGAAATCAGGAAGATTTAAAGAAATAATATTAGAGATTTTAAAAGTTAAGAACCTTAACTACAAATTATAAATAAACAATCTAAAATCTTACATTTTTGACGTAGATAGATTATTATTAGGCTACGTCGCTAGAGTGAAGTGTTATATCTAGACCCTTGAATTATACCTAAAAATAAAAGATAGATCTGAAATAAAGATTTTCTTAATTAAATTGAAGTAGATAAATTAATTTTAGGTTCAAATGCTTTGATACTAATGTTGAACTTATAAAATACTAAGATAAATCCCTATCAACAATTTTCAAAATTTAAATTACATTCAAAGAAGAATTTAATTAATTAAAGTAACTAACCTTATTTTAGATTCCTCACCTGATGCATGGAGACTTTGATTAATAAATGTCAATTAGATCTCAAAACAATTATAAACAAAGAAAAGATATTAATGAAAATCATTATTGAATGTTAATGAAAATTTTGAAAAATAAAGAAAGGAGATTTAGAAAAAGATTAGAATATATAAATGCTTACAAAAGAAGATCTATCCTTTATTTTTATCAAGTAATGGATTCTATAATAGATTCACTGACAGTGTAGTACATTTTAGAAGAATTAATTGAAAGCTTTAGAAGAATAAAACTTTAATTTTTAAGTATTTATTATTACAAAATCAGACAAAAAATTGTTGATTTTTAGTCCCTGTTGAACCAAAAGAACCTTCCCTTAACTAAATTCTTTCTAATGATACCAAAATTGTGGAACAAATATGGAACTAAGATCTATGACCAATTTACTAGAGACATACTTTAATAAGATTAAGACTAAAGAAAAATATGTAGAAGCCAAATGAGATCCAACAACCTAAAAGAGAGAGAGACAATCCAGATAGACATAGAAGTTTTCTACCTTTGTTCTTTTCCAGTTGAGCCAAATTATCAATATTTCTTGAGAACCATGTGGTCTACCCCATTAGACAAGACTTAAGATAGAAGACAGCAAAATTTCTTTACCAAGGAGAAAAGACTAGACTATTTCAGAATTCCCAACATTCTCTTCTAAGAAATAAGATTCCTTTTTCAGAATGATTTCTTTACTTCCAGATTGACTTGATACCCCAGATCAACAATTCAGACTCAGACTAATCTTTCTAAGATCCCTTTTCCTTATAATTTACAGACCTACATATTACGAAGATTAAATATTGTGGACCAATCTCAGATGCCAACCCCTTATATTTTTATTTTATCAAGTTAACCTTGTTGAGTCCTTAGATTTCTCTATTACTTAAAGCAAAGACTATTTTCCTTTAAACTTAAGAGACAATTTCCTTATATATTAAGAGCCAATTCAATAAGAATATTTCTTTTTATTAATAAGTTTTTGGAGCCTTAATTAAAGATTAAAAATAATTCCTTATAAAAAACTATTAGAGAGCCTTCGACAGAATTCATATTAATAATGCAGATACTTATTTGTTATTTAAGTGCTTTTTTTGACTACTTGAGAATCCCTATATATTCTAGAATAATGATTTGAAGTGCCATCCTTAATCTCTTAAGACCCAATAAAGACCAATTAAGACCCTGTTTTCTAATATAAAATTCTTAACTATCCTTTGACGAAATTGCCTTTTAAATCTGTTTTAAGATCACTATTATAAATTTGATGATGCTTTATGGAATAATGAATTCCCTTGTGTCCTTCCTTGAAATGAACTAATAATTTGAGTTTGAAAGTGCGACCCAATTAAAGAGAAGCCAATTAAGAGTTGTGCCCCCCCTTTAATGAGTTGTGACTTGAGCCACCAAACCAAATTGGAAGAGTACAATTTGTGATTAATGCCCGTTGCCCCTCCAGAGATCCAATTTGTGTCCAATGAATATTAATTCATGGAAAATTGGTCCCTTCCCATAAATTTTTATGGTTGCCTTAGAATTGTGTATGTGCAATTAAGTCCCTTCAACACAATGATGTGTTTGATATATAAAAAACCCTTGGACTTTGCTAAGAGACATGAGACATGAGAATTGAGACATGGGCATGCCGATTAGTTGAGAGAACAAATAAAAAAGAGATAGAGGGAGAAATACATAAAGGGCGAATGTTGAAATTTTGAAATTGATTAAGAGAAAAAAGGAAAAATTGAAATATGGAAAATGAATGGAATTTAAAGAATAAGGAATTGTAAAATTGGAAATAGAATCAAAAATTAAATTTGGATAGGAAAAGTAAAGAGAAAAAAAGGCATGAGATCATAAATTATGCTTACAGGTAAATATTTATTAATAGGTACTCAAATCATAATGGAATGAATTTGACACAACAGAGTTGATTCAGAAAACTTAGACCACAAAGTGGAAAGAGGATTTGGATCAAATTTGGATGTGAAAGTTTATACATTTGTACTTTATTTAAATACAAACAAACAAAAAAATATCAATTTTCTTAATCATCTTTGAATTAACCCTTTTTCTTATTACTATTATTTTTTGCAGGAGTAGCCACCTGCCATTCAGGATAAGAAGAATCTCTATCATGATGTAAATAACTAAATATTTTTATAATAATATATTACATCCATATTTTTTTTTCTTAATCATATTTAACACATGGATCAGTAGATTAATGTAATCTATCTAAAGCTCCTGAAATTATAGAACTCATTTTCTCTTCTGGTAAATTCTCATTTATGTATTGAGAGTCTCTTACTAAATTGACAATATCTGCTCTTGTTCCAAATCCTTTTGGCAATCTTGCTGAAGCATCTCTTACAAGAGATAATATAGTAACATAGGTAGGTCTTTCATTCTTAAGTAATTCATGTTATCTTGGTTTTTAACTTGAGCCTGATATTAATTTCTTAGCCACAGGTGCAACTGTTACTTTAGAACCATCTATGCAAGTAAATGTATAAGGTTGAAGGGGATTTTAATATCTTTCTCTTTCTTATTTCCAATAAAACTCTAACCATTCTCTATTGGTTTATCCATTAGGAATATTAGACTCTTAAACATTTTATGTTTGATTTTTATTCTATTATTTTATTGATTTTTTAGCTTGCATCAAAGCCAAAGTCATTGCTGTTGTAGCAACTGAAGTTGAAGTTAATGGTGGTAATGGTGTTATAGGAGTAATGATAAATAAGGATTAAGCTGATGGTATAAATTACTATTGGATTTGAGGTTAAGGTTATAAGGAATATTATTAAACATTGGCCGATGATTATGATTGAGATGTTTATGTTGAAAATCCTTCCTCTTCTAATTCTTCATTATCATCTAATTTCATTTATTTACTTATTTCATCATCTTCAGAAATTGATGCTGGAGATCTTTAAAATATTATTCTTTTTTTCCTCTAGAGTACATTCTAAATTCTGTTCTGATCTTTATGAAAACTGTCATATAGATTTGAATAGTATTCATTCAAATGATTTTTTGAGATTTTCTGTTCTAATTTATCACAAATTTCTTTATTTCTGGTAAAATATCCACTTTTCATTTTCATCAGGAAAATATTTAATGGGCTTCCGAAATGAAAATTTTTATTGCCTTCTATCACATCTTAGAATAATTGTAAATCAGCTTCAGGTAATAAACAACATAAGGAATCAATCTCTTGTTGTGTAAAATTCTCTACAGAAAAGACCTATTATATTATATCTCATTTACATTTTCTAAAGAAGACAATGCCATAATACTTAATGGGAATAAGTATTATTGTCCCTTATAATATAATATAATTTTGTCACCCTAAAATACTAGAAAATATTAACACAATATTTACTCACTTTAATCTTCATCTTCTCCTTCATCACTTGTAAATTATTTAAAATTATCATACAACATTTCTAAACAATATAATTCATACAATTACATTATTCTACAAACTACTCTAAGTTCTTTTTATTGATTTAAAAAGTTTTTTAATAATGATCAACACGCGAATTCATTAAAAATTTAGAATATAAAAAATAGTTATTATAAATTCAAATTTAGGGTTCTTTTGAATTCTTTACTTCATTAATTACAGAGATTATATCTATAATCTTAATTGGTTTTGATACAAAAGCATCAAATCCTTTTTATTAACATTTCTCTTTTTCTTTTAAATCATCATATCCAGTCAATGCAATAATATAGCTTTTTGGAACTAGATTGTTGTTCTCCTATAATTATATTATATGATATCCATTACCAACAATCGAATTTATTCTGTAGCTTCATATCCATTCATTATAGGCATTGTTAAATCCATAAATATATATTAATATCTTTTATCATTTATCATACCCATTTTTATTTTTTGAATTGCTTATTCTCCATTATATGCTTCTTCAACTGTAATAAAATCATATTTGGTTAAAATTAATCGAAATGCAATCACATTTACAGGTGAATCATCTACAACTAAAATTGTACATGGTTCTGGGAATAGCATTTTCATCATATCATCAATAGATTCAGTTATTTTTAAAGGTTTACGTGGTCTATTTTAAGTAGCAGGTGATTCCATACTATCAATATTATATAGAGGAGTATTCATAGAGCTATCAACTTATTTATTATTTTTCTAAATCTATTTTGCATGAATTATTTCACTATTAAATTCAAGATATTATTGTATATTTTTTTTTTTTGAATGATCAGAATCTTCAACACTACATAAAAAACATAAATTGCCAAAATTACCATGATTTTCATGTATAATTTAAGACTTTTTTTATGTTTCTTTTCTTTAAATCTTTCGAAATTAATAATTTGAATTAGATAACTTTCTATCTTAAATATCTTGAAGAGTTGAAATACCTTTGTTATTTAATTTCTTTTAATTTTATATACAAGGTGCCAAAAGAGATTAATTAAATATTGTAAATTGAGATGTTAATAATTAATTAGCAGAATTTTGATCATATTACAATTATTTTGAATCTTATTTATAAAAATTTGTCATTTCTTTTGAATTAGTAATAGTGGTCAAATTTCTTTAATCATTATTAATATAAACATCAAAACTAAATTTAGAACCTATTCCAACTTGACTTATCAATTCTATATTATCAGTTGGTCCTAATAATCCTACTAATTTTTTACAAATTACTAAACCTAATCCTATACCATGTTTATTTGATCCATTATTAGTGAAATCAAATGTTCCATACATTTAAAATAATTTAGGCTTAATATTATCAGGAATTCCTACTCCAGTGTCTGAAACACTTATTTTAATTAGTCTGACTTATTAATTTTCAATTTCACTATTTTTATAATCAACAACAATATCAATTTTACCCTTTTCTGTAAATTTTAGAGAATTACTCAATAAATTCAATAATATTTATTTAATTCTATTAGGATCAGAATACATCAATCTATCTCCAAAAGTAATCTTCTTTTATACAATAATGCCCTTCTGATTTGCTTATAATGAGACCAAATCAATAATTTCTTAAACAATCGCTTAGATATAGAAAGTTGTATTAGTTAATCTTAAAGAATTCTTTTGAATCCTTGAAAAATCTAGTATATCACTGATCATGTACAATAATAATTAAGCCCATTTTTTAAGTATAATTAAATAATTAATTTCCATTTAATCAATTACTATTCTATATAAATTTTTATTATAATAAATACTATTCTAAATATTGAACAATAGCAACAATTCCATTTATTGGTGTCTTGAAATCATGCGATACACTTACTAAAAGATCATCTTTATATTAGTCTCTCAATTTTAATTCTTATATTTATTATTATTAGTATTTTTCATTTTATGATTAGAAAATCAACATAATAGCTGGTTACTATTCCCAAATAATTTCTAGTACATCAATATCAACAGGAAAGTAATTTTAAATTTATTCTTTTTATTATAACGATGATGAGGATATTTCAAGAGTACAATGTTCAAATCGTTTTTTACTATGATATTAATATTATCTATTTTTTTAAAACTTTTTTTAATTTAAATAAGTTGCTAGACATTCTTTATTTGATTTAGATGTAATATTCTTTATAATTTAAGGTGTAAGTCCATGATAATCAATTTTAAATTAATTCGTCATGAACTTGTATTCTAACATTAAATCATATTATACACTCATCTTGAATGATGCAAACAGAAATAGGAAGGGATTCTTAAAAGAAATCAAAGATTTAGTCAATCTAATGTTTTTCAATTTTTGGTGTTTTATGCTTTATATATAGAGCTTTATTATTAATTCAAATGATTACTTTGAATAATTATGATCAAATATCCAAATACGGTTAAATATGACATTGGTTATAAGTAATAATGATTCCTAAAAATTAAATAAAAGAAGCAAAACACAAAATAAATTATTTTAGATGTGTCAAGTAGAATAAATGAACTTAATAATAATCTCATACTTATATAAAAACCTAATATCTAATATAAACAATGGTTTTTACATCTTAATCCATCTTTAATAATTCATTTGAGAGACAGACACTTCCTATTAGTAAAATTAATAATATTTTTTATCCAAAACATCCAAATATTAATAGTAAATCTATTAACAAATAGTAATTATCTGTTTATTCAGTTACTCCATTATATATTGCTAATATAATGGATTATAAAATCAATAAGCCAATAGTAATTATCATTTATTTTATTAAATATCTCTATATATATACAAATAATTAAACATAAATATTCTAATACAATTTTTTATATAAATCAATATAAATTAAAAATAAATATTTTATGATTATCCATTCTAATTGTTAAGCATCTAAAAATTTATATCAAGATTTCATTAATTTCTGATTAATAAGTTATGTAAATATTTTCTTTACTATATAAGAAATTACAAATAAAAATGACTGAAAGATTATTATTTAGTTATAAAAAATATGAAATATCTTAGCAGCATTAACAATCATCAATTCTGCATATGTCAATATCCATGAAAATTTATTTATATACACATTTACAAATATCATATTATCAATTTAACTATTTAATTTATTTAGAAATAACATTATTATCACCTTATATTTTTTCATATATTTTGAGATGATTATAATCTTATATTATCATTTCTCTTTTAAATTATTGCATATTTTAATAATAAATATTCAATTTAATCAGATTATTATATTATTTATAAGATTTTCAATAAAACATTAAATGAAATTTACATATGATTAGAAAATGACTTATAGATTAACATAGAAATATTGCTTGAATTCCAAATGGCTTTCACTTTATGAAATATTTTGAATACAAATCATTTTACCTTAAAATTATATCAAATTTTTTTTTAATTTATAATTATTTTATAGTAGGACAGAGCACTTTAATATAAAAATCTGATCCTCTTGTATGTCTTTGTTTGATTTTCTTTATTATTTAAGACATGTCGATATAATTGTTTATATAATCTTTACTTTGATAGAGCGTTTTATTTGATTTAATTAAAAGACTATAATTTTTTCATTTGAGAATAATGAAGCAAATATTTTTTAACTATTTATTATAAAAAAGTCCTTGAGATTTAGATAAATTGTACATTATTCATCATAATAATTTGAGTAATAATAATGTTATACATCAGAAGATATATGAAAATAAATGATACATATAGAAATCTGAATATAAACTTAATCAATTATTTTAAAACTTGAAAATAAATAAGCTATAAGTAATCATAAAAGCATAATTCTAAAAGCAGTATAATTTTAATTAATTGGCTATTATAATTTTGAGATAAATATCTTTAGTGTAACTTGCAGTGATGAGATGTCTAAAGCAAATAAGAATTATATTGATCTTCTACTTAAAAATTTGATTATAATATTTAAATAATATAATATGAAATAAAAAATCTCAATTATGATATTATATGATAATTAAATTTTTATTAAGATAAAAATACTAATAATGTATGAATATCAAAATCATTCTGGGGATTATTAGTATTAAAATTGTTCATCAGACATCTGTCTACGTTTAAATTATTGGGCTGCTTAAATAATGATATGTCTATACATGAAAGCATTCTCCCTGTAGATCTAGTTTCAAGGGATTTTCTAGCTAAATCATTATAATCTTGATTGAGTTCTAAAATAATAATTAAATTTAACTTGTTCTCTTTAATATAATTTATTTGTAAATTTCATTCTTTTCATTATCAGGTTACCAATAATTTTTATTATAAATTGATGAAGCAGATTAAAGACGAGATAGAAACTTTTAATTTTCTTAGTTAATTTTGAATTTCTCGAATTTTCGTTAGTTAAGATTACTAACATGTGATAATGATAATGGTAATTATCCAGAACTTTAACTTCTTAAATTATGTCTCTAAATATCCATCATTTTAGATAACAAAATATTATTTTAATGCATGATTTTATTCTCTTCCTCTTTATTAATTTTTATATATAAAATTACAATGACTATATTTGTTATTAACTTTAGATAACGAATGAGATGGTTTCCATGGTTCTCCATTATTAATTGTCTTTCTCATGTTTTTACAATTTAGTAATAACCTCTCTTAATCAGAAACCAATTTCTTTTTCTAACATATAGGATTAATTGAAATTATATTCCACATTATAATTAATATAAAAATATTTAAATCATGCAACTTACACATTTACATATTATCTCCTCTTACTCTGCCTATTTTCTATTGCAAATCTCCATCTCCCACACATTATTAGACCAAAATCTAAGAAGATAATAAAAATTATAAATACTAAAATAAAACAACTTCCACTATTAATTATGATAAAAAGTCTCATAAAATTTCTTTAATTGACAAATTCATCAATGAATGGATTTTTTTCTGAATTATTGTATTAAGTGGAATTAATAATATAATTTTATTCAATTTAATTTTAAGATGAACAGATTATTTTTGGATACTTTTCTATTATAATTATAACAAATAAGTAATTAGGAGTGAGGCCTAATGAATACTGAACTCTTGAATTTGAATATTCATTTTCTGAACTATAAATTCTTTAGATTTTTTTCAATTGAGGTATAATACAATTATAAATATTCAATTTTATTGTATCATAAAATCAGTTCCATCATAAAAGTTATCATCAATAAATCACGATATATACTTGTTTATTCTAATTTATGAAAATCATAACCTATAACATCTAAAATTCTCCTATTTCTTAAATATCTATTTACTCCATATCTTATAAATAGAATTTATTATAATAATATTCTTAATTTTATAAGTTTATTAAAATTTCAATTCCAAATCTAATTTATTTATTTGCCTATTTAATAACTTAAAATGAATTATTTTTATAAACAAAAGAAATTTGATTTTTCGATTTGAATAAAAACTATAATTTAGTATGATTAATAATATAATTGCCGTCTTTCAAAGATAAAAATTAATTCCTCTTTTATCATCCAATATAAATAGATAATGTTCAAGAGTTGCACTTTTATTACATTATAATCAAGATTAATTATATATATTTTCTTTAATTCTTCATTTACATAATTATAAACAATTATTCCGTATCTACCAGCAAAAACCAAAACCCTATTTGAAATTTCATCATCATAAATGTCATTGATGCTTTTTCCTCTATTTAATGTTTTCTACTTTCAGGTAAAGTGTAATTTGACCAACAATACATCAAAACTTATGGCTTCATTTTCTGAAATTATGAATAATTTAGGTTTCCTAAATTAATTCACTTTTAAATGTTTAGACATATCTATACTTTTCAATATACATTCTAAAATATACTGAATTTTTTATACTTTCAATTTTGTTTCGTTAAATTCATTTCTTACTAACAAAATTTTAATATCATTTGTTAATATTGCAATCATCAGGAATTTGAATGGTATTCAATCTTCAATTTTTATCTATCTTTCCAAATAGGAACATCCTTATTAAAATAATTAAGTATTATTAATCTTTTCATCATCACTTATATTTCTTGATTTACTTATTCCATTTTTGTAATACAAATTTAAGTCATATGCCTAAGGATATTTGATATGATGAATATTATCAGTATTAATTGAGACAGCAGATTCTGATTGATTAAAGTTGTCTATTGTTATTTATAGTGTTTTAGACCAATTAGAATAGGTTAATTCTAATAGTGTAGAAAGAATTAATTATGAAAACATAAATATAAATAAATAAAATAACTTTAATAATCTCAAATTTTATTAACATTATTGGAATAATGATGTAGCTATTAATGAGATATTATTTTGTTTTCTAAAGAACTAAATTCTTTACATATTTTATTATATTTTATAATGTGATTTTGGATAAAATATTATGATTTNGTATCATAAAATCAGTTCCATCATAAAAGTTATCATCAATAAATCACGATATATACTTGTTTATTCTAATTTATGAAAATCATAACCTATAACATCTAAAATTCTCCTATTTCTTAAATATCTATTTACTCCATATCTTATAAATAGAATTTATTATAATAATATTCTTAATTTTATAAGTTTATTAAAATTTCAATTCCAAATCTAATTTATTTATTTGCCTATTTAATAACTTAAAATGAATTATTTTTATAAACAAAAGAAATTTGATTTTTCGATTTGAATAAAAACTATAATTTAGTATGATTAATAATATAATTGCCGTCTTTCAAAGATAAAAATTAATTCCTCTTTTATCATCCAATATAAATAGATAATGTTCAAGAGTTGCACTTTTATTACATTATAATCAAGATTAATTATATATATTTTCTTTAATTCTTCATTTACATAATTATAAACAATTATTCCGTATCTACCAGCAAAAACCAAAACCCTATTTGAAATTTCATCATCATAAATGTCATTGATGCTTTTTCCTCTATTTAATGTTTTCTACTTTCAGGTAAAGTGTAATTTGACCAACAATACATCAAAACTTATGGCTTCATTTTCTGAAATTATGAATAATTTAGGTTTCCTAAATTAATTCACTTTTAAATGTTTAGACATATCTATACTTTTCAATATACATTCTAAAATATACTGAATTTTTTATACTTTCAATTTTGTTTCGTTAAATTCATTTCTTACTAACAAAATTTTAATATCATTTGTTAATATTGCAATCATCAGGAATTTGAATGGTATTCAATCTTCAATTTTTATCTATCTTTCCAAATAGGAACATCCTTATTAAAATAATTAAGTATTATTAATCTTTTCATCATCACTTATATTTCTTGATTTACTTATTCCATTTTTGTAATACAAATTTAAGTCATATGCCTAAGGATATTTGATATGATGAATATTATCAGTATTAATTGAGACAGCAGATTCTGATTGATTAAAGTTGTCTATTGTTATTTATAGTGTTTTAGACCAATTAGAATAGGTTAATTCTAATAGTGTAGAAAGAATTAATTATGAAAACATAAATATAAATAAATAAAATAACTTTAATAATCTCAAATTTTATTAACATTATTGGAATAATGATGTAGCTATTAATGAGATATTATTTTGTTTTCTAAAGAACTAAATTCTTTACATATTTTATTATATTTTATAATGTGATTTTGGATAAAATATTATGATTTAATTGTGCAATCTTAAAATTTATGTTACTTACATTATTGTATATTTATTAATGTTAAGACTCAAATAATAATTGTATTTAGTATTCTTTTGCACTATTGTTATTTATAATTTTTAATTTTGATTTATTAATATGTCAACTTAAGATTAATTGAAAAAGCTTATGGAAGAAAAGAGGAGATAAAAAATTAATTAAATAGAATTACCTAAAAATGCTTATTTGATGGATGGAAAAATAATTGTACAATTTTAATTTAATTATCATTTAGTGTGTGGAATGTGAATAAATCAATGAGACTTTGATAGATTTCAAAAGACATTTGATTGGCTAAAAACATAAAGATGCTTTGTAAGTATTGAAAAGAAATGCCTAAATAGATGTAAATAGATTAGAGAATGAAGCATTTCGAGAATAGAATATCGGAAAATAAAAATTAACGAGACAATAAATTGAACGAATAAATAAAGAAGTAGATTTAGAATTTGCTGAAATAGAATAAATCACTTATGAGAAAAGTAATTAAAATGAATTACCTGAAGATTTCTTTGAGTAATTATTCTAATTAATTTCATTAGTAAAATTGAAGTAGAAACAAAAATCTAATAATAAATGTAAGTTGAATAATAAAAGAAAATAAAAGATTAAAATGAATAAAATGATGAAGATGTTGATATTTAAAATGAGAAATTGGATAATCAAAAAAGAAGAGAGAAGATATTAAAGAATAAAAGTTTGAAATAAAAAAAGGTAGAATTTGAATTTCATGATGAAGGGTCATTAGATTAAGATTTTGAATTGAATTGGAAATAAAAGAGTAATAATTGATAAATTATATAATATAATTAATATGTTAAATTTATAAACTGTTTTAAGAGGATTTGAAGAAAATGGATTAAAACAAGAGAAATAATGTAATGAGGATGAAATTTTAAATAAATTGGATATGATGGCAAGAAGAGAGTTTGATAGAGAAATTGCTGAATAAATATTTGAATAATGTAGACCTACATAAGAAAATTTGAAATTAGTATACAGACTAGCAGATGTTAGTTAAACCTTAGTTGATGCTAGTTTAATATTGAGTGAAAAGATAAAGAAAGCAGAACAATAATTAAAATAAATATCTTAGAATAAGACAATTTGTGAAAAATAATTAGCAGAAACATGTTTGCTATAATCTTATAATTAGCTGTTTATTCTGATACAAGATACTTATTTTTGACATTATTATGTGCAAAAAATATACCATTAAAGTTAAAATATACAAATTGTCACATTTAATTAAATTTGGGTGTAACAAATTAAATAGCAAAGCCAGAATAATAATATGATAGAGTAAATCCAGAATTCAATTAAGATTTTGAATTGTAATCAAAATATACTTAAATTTAAGTTCAATTCCACCAACAACAACATTCCTTTCAATTCAATTTTACATATAGACTAATGCAGCTCCAGCATCTTTGTGGGGATAAGCATATTTATAAATTCAGTAATTGGATGATTAATCAGTAAAAGATATGGAACTATAATTGAAAGATCCTTAAGGTAGAGAATTAGGAGCTAGTATTGAAATAGAAGCTTAAATAGTATTAAATAAAGTATTATTGTAAAAGATAATTAGCATCAATATTTATAAACTTAACTTTAGAAATTTGAATAAAAGATCTACACACTTGAAAATGATTTAAATGAGTATAGAACTGATTTAGATGTAGTGGAAAGACCATTTAAAATAAAATTAATAAAGGAGTAAAGTTTCAAATAATAACAGAATGATATTTTTGAATAATTTGATCGAAATTAATAAATGAATGAAATAGATTAATAACATCCTTATTAATTATAGATATCTTAACATAAAGAATAAATAATATCTGCATTATAATCAGAAAAACATTTAGAAAAATTTGATGAAACACCAGAAGCTCCTGAGATTTTATAACTTGGTGTCATAATATTCACTATTTATGGTTTGATCACTTTATTTGTTTGTTCTGCTAAACCATCTTTTTTAGATGTAATTATATAATCATTATTTATTAGGTTTTAGTATGTCATGGTCTCATGTTTACTATCTTTATGGACAGATTTGAACCATTCCATTTAAAACTTGTTGGAGGAGGTCTAGTAGCTTCAATCTTTTATGATATTTTATGGATGAAATAATACCATGTATGATAGAGATCTCATTTCTAGTTATGGTGGGAAAGTGATGATTAAAACAATCCAGAATGGGGATTGAAGGCACAAACATTATTAAGATTCGTTTTAGTTTTTACTTATATTTAATTCTTGTACAAAGTATTATACATAATAAATATTTAATAGTTTGTTGTATGTTATTATATATATTAATTTCATAGAGAATCTATTGATCCTACAAAAAGATACATTTTTACTATATGGAGAATTTAGTATAAAGTAGGTAAAAGTAGGGATAGTTCAACTTGGTAATCAATATGATTTTATTTTTTTATAATTTAGTTTATTATTTTACTTAATTTAAATGATTATATAAATTAAAATAAATCATTCTTAATCATCTAATTGTTATTAATTATTAGGATTATATTATGATTTTTCTCCAAAAGTTCTTTTAAATTTATGATCAATTGCCCATGCCTCATTTAAATATTAAGGTTTCATTTCATCTAAATATTAAATATTAACTTAATACTTATAAAATTATCTCTCCAAAATACTAAAAATTCTTCTATTTATTCTTCTGTTTTTAATTATTCTACAATTAATTTCCCATGATCAGTTGTATCTTCACATTTATTAAATAATTCTTCATTTTCAATCAAATATTCAATAAATGCTGAAAATTATTCATCATTAATATTAATTTAATTATCTTCATATTTCAATTAATTTATATCATATTTATTGATTTAAATGAATTATTCTTAATTTTTTAATTATTCTACTTAATTAGTGAATTAAGTTTAAAATTTTTAATAAGCTTCTTTTGGTAGATTTTTATTTTTCTTATAAAATGCTTTAACAGATTTTATTAAATTTCTTATCTATTCTATAAGTGAATCCTTTTTCTTTTATTTAATATTTATATTATATTTTTCTGCAATTGTCAATTTTAATTTATCATTTTAAGCACTTGCCTTTTGATGACAAATTAAACATAGACATACAACATCATAAGATCTTTTACCTTATATATGTTTTTTATATACAACTGGAACTATCTAAAAATCAATTAAATTCAAATTTTTACATTAAATTTTAAAAGTTCATTTTCTTTTCCACATATTACACATTAATTCACTCTCTCTATTGTTATATATTAAGCTTTATCAGATCCTTCTTCTTTAAATCCACTAGCTTCAAATTTCAATTAAATTGTAGGAGGATCTTCACTTATTAAATCTGCCAACCCTTATTTCAAATACCATTTAATTTTCTTTTCATCACAATTACACAAAAAGAAATTTTCCTTTGAATATATTTTACAATTTCCATAAGCTGGCTTTTTTCTTGTATATTTATCACCAAATTCTGCTTACTTTTATTTTTTTTCATCTATCTTTTGTTATATTTATTAATGTTTTGACTCTGGTGTTTATAAAGCTTCATATATTGTAGATAATCCAAATTTAATAAAATCTAAACTATATATAAAACTCTAATAAAATCCTTTACAAAATGATTTAAAGTAAACTTCCCAATCTTTATCAATCTATTTTTAAATGTACTCTAATGTTAATACATATTATTAATTCTAGTAATTTTAATATTCAGGATAAATCAACTTGTAAGTTTAAATATTTTAAATATTTAATCTTTAATAAATATGAATAGCAATTAAAATAACTTATTCATTCTCTTCTAAACATTCAACAGGATCATTATGATAAATTGCATACTACTATCTAACTTTCATGATTTCTAATCCTATAAATTTAACCAATTATACAGCAACAGGCTACGTCTATAAATATTAATAGATTGGAGACTTGTCATCATTTTCAACAACTAATTGCATTAAGAGATTGTATTCCTTTGAAACAACTTTAGCTAATTCTTAATCGGATAGTATAGGTTTCTTATATTCTTTAAGAATTGCTTTATCAAATTTGCTTTAAATTTTAATTTACTATTTGATGTCAATTTTACTTAATTCTTATAGTAATACATATCTAAGATATGGTAAATAATAGCAATCATAAGCAGCATAAATTAATTATTCTTAAGTTAAAGGTCTTTCAGCCCAATCAGATGTTTGCATATTAGTTTTGTAAGATTTAGAAACTTAATGATCACAATATTATTTCCATAGATAAATCAAAGCACTTCCTCCTTCTATTATAAACATAATCATAAATTTTACTTAATTTACACTAATCTGCAATTTCTTTGATATCACAATAATTTTATATAGTAATTTAAAAATCTCTTTTCAACCATTATATATCAGTATTACCTGCATAAAATACTTTAATTATTTTATCATCTTCAAAAATATTTTTTAAGACATTAATTAATTTTTCACTTTCTAATCCGATTTCAATAACATCAATAATATACACATCTGCCTCATCCTTAAATTATACAATACTAATTTATCCATCAAATCCAATATCATTAGTATGTTCAAAATCAACTCCAATTACATTTCCTTATAATTAAAATTAATTTAATTCATTCTCATTAGTTATATATTTAAATAGCTTAGTAAGATGTTACTTTTATTAATTTTTAAAATTGGATATGACTTCTTCAAAAGTATTTCCTTGTACTTAATAAAGTTTTTAAAGAACTTGAATATTTTCTAATTATTCTTACATAAAAAATAAAATTATTTATTTAATATCACTATTTAATTATTAATTTTCTTATTATTAATCAAAATTTCCTATTCTTCATATCTATCAACTTCTTCATCAACTAATCTTTCATTTTCTATTTCCTAAAGTCTTCTTTCCTCTTTCATTCTTTTTTTTTTCTTACTTTTCTCTTTTTTCTCTATCAATTTCTTCATATTCTTTTTAAAGAATTTGAATTTTCAATAATAATAGTTTCTTCTATATTATTTAATATATTTTAAAAACGTTAATAAATTACAATTAAAATTAGTAGCATTATCATTTTCATCAACTAATAAACTTAAAACATTAATATAAACGCATGGTATATAATCATATTATAAGGCAGTTTCCAAAGGATTTATAAAAACAGATAAATCTTATAACAATATTTAATTATATTTTATTTAAGAGGATTTATAAGTGAATTTTAGAGATTTAACTAACAATTTTTTAATGACTTTGTTTTTATATTTTTAAAAAAGATTTGATATTATAATTTTCTTTTTGAATCTTATTAATCTAATCTTTATCTATTAAACAGCTTCTAATTGTTACATTTCTGAAAAAAGTAGTCTTTTTATCTTTCATTTTATTTCTATTACTCCTTCATTAATTTAATTTCTTATTCTTCTAAAATAAACATATTATTATGAAATAAATTAAATAAAACAATCATAACAAATCATTCAATTTTTGAATTCTTTGCGGCTACTTTAATTGCTTCAATCATTTAATTCCAAAATTCATCAACAATTACTTTTCTTGCAAACAATAAAGTTGGTTCAAATCCATAAACATCTTATTTATCAACAACAGTTCTTCCATAACATAATTTAGAATCACACTCAACTGCACAATAAACAGGTTTTATAACATACAATTCTGGATGTAATGCATAAAATACAGCAACGGCTAATCTTAAGATCAATATATATTACGATCATGAATTGGAGGATATTCAAATTCTTATGCCTTATATGCAGCTTAATATTCTTAAAGCATTTCCAAACACCAATCTGAGAATTTAGAATTTATATTCTTAATTCTTTATTAAAGGGGTTCTAATAATTAACATGTCTAAAATATTAATAAATTATTGAATAGTACGTAAGTTAAATCTAACGAAATCATCACCAATTTCAATGAATGTTATCTACATATATCAATTACAAATTGGGCAGCCTCAGGATCTGAATAAATATTATATTCAGAATTAGGCGTAACATTTCCAAATCCTGATGTTCCACCCATAAACACTATCTGTTAAATCTAAGGAATTATGTTTTCGTGATCCTTCAATAATTTAGCAATGTTAGTCTATGGTCCTGTGATAACAATAACAAACTAATTTATTATATTTTAATACTTCTTGATCTTTAGCAGTCTATTTAATCAAATCATATAATTCAATGTTTTATAAAGGCTTGAAGGAAGATATCAATCTATCAGCTGCATACAATCCTAACATTTATGTGTTAATTTACCTTATGAACCATGCATTTTAGTTGTAGCTCTTGTAGATTTTAAAGAAAATTCTGCTCCTTTATAAACTGGTACATCAGTTCGTCCTACTGAACTTAATAATCGAATTGTATTATCTGTGCAGTTTTCAAGACTATTTTTAATACAAACTCTTACCTTGTATTACCAAAACATGTGGAAATTCCAAGTAAATTAGATCTTGGATGAAACAATGATAAAATGACTGCCATAGCATCATCATTGCCAACATCACAATCTAGCCATATATTTACTTTATTATTGTCCATTATAGATAATTCAATAATTAAAATATTAAAATCATCACTCATTTTCAACATAAAAATTCTTGATTCATTAATATAACTATATTTTTAAACATTCATTAATATCCTTTTCATCATTGCTACTAAGTAAAAAACTCTAATCATTAAAATTCTTTTTCAATACCAATAACTATATATTAAAGGATTCCTTCTTTACATAAAATTTTGATAATTAAAACTTTCTATTATATGAAAATGCAGTCTACCATTTAATATTATATCAATCTTATCATTATTAAGATAGCTTTTCATATCATCTTATGTAATATCAATAAGTTATTTTTGTAATGACTAAATCATATTAACATGCAAATATTTATTTTTAAATTTTATTTATTCCTGTTACTATTAATTATGAGATTTGATTCATGAATTTTTTTAAGTTTCTAAATGAACTTAAAAAATTTTAATTTAAGTATTCTTACATAATTGTTAATATGAATTTATTTTTATGATTTATTTGACTAATATATAATATGATTTTTAATACAATATATAGAATATACAATTTAAAATTTTTAAAAATGTTTCATTTATTTTCTATTTCATCAAATAAAAAACCTATTATATATATAATAAAGAATGAAAGATTTATCTAATATTTAATTACATAAATGATATCATTATTAATGATAAAAAAAAATTATTTTTGAATTTCTTGAAAAATATATCTTTTAAACTTCTTTTTATTAATTAATTCAGGTATTTATTAATGTGAAAACTAAATGATTAGTTAGATTAAATCATTATCAGATTAAAACAATCTATAAGGGGGTAAAAAGATTAATATCTTATACAAATTAGTTAAAAATGAGTTAAGAATACAAAAAAATTTTCATAATCGTTTCGAGATAACCTTATCTTTAATAGAAATATGATTAAAAGAGTTTATTTACTTAAAATTTTTTTTAATTTTTAACTTGTAAGTCTTTTTTTCTATAGATTTTGAGAAGTTTATAGAATTAACATAATTTATTTCATCAATTTGAACTATATGAAAACATTCTTGTGGTAATTCTGAATGATAACTAATATTTTCAATTTCTTGATTTTCTTCTTATTTTTTACTTTCCTGTCTTGATTTATAACTATTGATTGATTCAAAGATTTTTTCATGATTTAATTAGTATATAAAATAACAATCCCCTTCTTATTATTTATTTTTTTTGATTTTACTACCTATTTCTTTTGTTTCATCTAGATCATCAGATATCCTCATTCTTTTGAATTCAAAAAATACTGATTCTTCGTTTTATTTTGATTCTTCTTCATTTTTAAAATATAGTTCCTCTTAATCTTCTTCTTAAGTTATATTGTATTATTTTTTTTTTCTTTAAAGTGGTTTAATTATATTTCGAAACATATATTAATAAAATTTTGATTGTTATTAATGTTGGATAAGTATAATCCTATTTCTATTAAAAAAATATATATATTATTATGTATGATTATGTTTTGAAATAATTACAGAAAATTAAACTAATTTAACAAACTTTAAAAATATGTTATCTTTAATTATTAAAAATTGGGCCATTTAAAAATTCTTTTGTTACCATTATATATTGTATTATAAATATTATGGATTAAATTATTCAAAAATTTATTTATAAAAAAGAATCAAGAAAATAATAGAAAATATATCAAGCACTTAGTAAACTTTATAAAAACAGAAAGTATATCATAAGAGAAATATATTAAACGGAGAAAAATTATGTAGAAGACTTAAAGTTGATTTGTGATCTGGTGGTTGATAAATATATATAATAATATGGAATACAAGAGTCAAAAAAGGTGTTTTCAAACATCAAAGAAATTGTAGCGGTTAATGAATGGTTTTTTGATAAATTGACATAAAGAATTCAATCAGAAAATCTAAAATACCAAAAAAACTATAAATTAGAAAAGGAATTAAAGGATTATTATGGACATGAAAATAGTTAGTTATTTTATTTTAAAAATGAACAAACTTTATTAACTAAATTTGAATGTTATTATTAATATTGTGAGAGATATAATACGATAAAAAATTAAATTAGTAAATTAAAAGATGAAAATGATTATTTCAGATAATTAACAATTGAAGCAGAAAAGAATCCTTTAATGAAATCTAATTAATTGGAAGATTATTTGATTAAACCTATATAAAGATTACCTAAATATATTTTACTATTAAAAGAATTAAAAAAGAATACACCAACTTAAAATAGTTGTTCTTTATTTTATGGTAATGAATAAATTGAACATCCTGATTATAGGAATATTTGTTAATTATTAAATGTATTTGAGAAAATTAATGATAAAAACAATGAAAAGATTGGTGAATTTTAAAATTTATAAAAAATGATAGATGTATAAAAATAATATGGAAATGATAAATTAATTATAAATAATAATAAAAGATTTTTTGTTTTTGAAGAGAATCTTGAATATTATGTAAATGCTACATATAAAAAAAGCATATAATTATTATGTTTTAGTGATGCTATTTTATTAATAGAATTTGATTATTCTGCTCTATTTGGTGCAAAATAGAAATGTATAGCTATGAGTGAATTTTCACTTGCATCTGAATTCAATAAAATCAATTCTAAATAAGGGTTATTGTTTAAAGTAACAACAAAATAAAAAGTATTTATTTTTATTGCAAATGATAATAAATAATTAGAGAAAATAGAAAATCTATTTAGAATTACTATTGCAAAATTTATTCAAGAAAAAAAGAGTATGCTTGATGAAAGTGGAGGCAATTCTGATATAACTTGGGATTAAGCTTAATTATAAGTAAGAATTGAAGGAACAGAAGAATATAATTAAGCTTCTCTTTAAAATTACACTGTTTATATTATTAAGATTTTATTATAAGATATAGAATGGAAAATATATTTGAGATATTCATAGATTTCTGCAATATATAAATATATTTAAAAGCGTGATTCAAACAATAATGTATTAAAATTACAAAAAAGTAATTGGTTATAAATTCACAATAATAAATACTTAGATTCTTTGAAAATTAATATCGAAGGATTTATTTAAAGTATATTTTAATGGAAAAAATTTGAGAAATATAAATCAAAAATTCTAATTAAATTAGGTTTACCTACAAATTTTAATATCTTACCAAGATTTATGGGAGGTTAAAGTGGATTAAAAATTTCAAGGAATCTATCAATAATAAATGAGAATTAAGATTCAATTGATATTTTAGCTGAAAAATTAAATTAATAATTTTTAGAAGAATTAAAGATTTCACATATGTTAAAATCTTATATTAATAAATCAGATGATAAAATTATCTCTTTTAGTATCAGAGTGATATTACCTAGATGTTTATAAGTAAAGGAAGAAATCATCAATGATCCTAATAGTAAAGTAGAAAGTTGGATCATTAATAAAGTAAAAAAATAAGGTGAAATAATTGTAAGAATAGATAATTTAACAAAAGCTATGGAAATGTGTGAGATTATTGCTAATGCTATTTAACTTTATGAATTTTATGATTTTAGATTATTTGTAACTGATGAAAGAGGAAATAAAAGATCCTTGGAAAACAATTAAATTGTATTATAATCAGTTCCATCTCATAAAAAAATATTTCCAAAATAAAGTTCGAAATTTTTCACATTATTTGATGAACCTTATTAATTAGAATTTTGTAAATACATTTTTTTTCCTAAGATTATTGAATCATATTTATATAAGTAAGATGAAACTAGATTAAAATTGCTAGTAGAGGAATTTCTTAAAGAAGTTAAAGTTGCTCATTTAAGTCCAAAAACATATTCAATTATTTATTCATTATATATTTTAATTTATAAAGAAAGTGATTATTAGGAAAAACACTCTAATTTATTGGATAAGGAAATTATGAACAATCTTATTTTTTCATATATTAGAAAATCATAAACAGATGAGACTTGGAATGTAATTAGTATATTAATTAAATTAGTATTTTGTGAAAAATTAGTTGAAAGCTATATACCCTGAAATTAGAAATCTAGTTAGATAAAATGAGAAATTAATTGCTGAATAACAATTGGATTTAAAATAACCATAGATTTTTACAAATATCTAAAATTTGGCTAGGATTTCAATGATTAATTTAGCTTACTAAATACCTTTTTGGGGAGTTGTAAGTTTCTATGTAGGTATCAATATAAAGGAAGAAACAAATAAAATTTTAAAATCAATATTTTAAAATGAATTACCTAATATATATTTAGGAATATCATATAATATGTTCTAACTGTTAAGTCCTGGAAGAAAAAAATTACTTTGTTCTTTCAATTTAGCTTAAATTGATAAAATTACTGTAGAACCTATTTTTATGTTTATTTAAATTTCAAATTTTATGTTGGACAATGAAATTAAAATCATTACTTTAAAATTCAAAACTATTGAAGGATATAAAATATCATCTTTAATAAAAGAATATAAAAATCTAAATTAGCAATATCCTTAATTATCATAAATCATATAAAATGAGAATTGAGATTCATTAATATGCATATTAATTAATCAAATATTCATTAATAAATTTTTGTATATCCCAATTTTATTTCAATTTGTTTAATTCTTCTTAATTCATAACATATTATAAACTAGATTATGTCTTCACAAATTATTGAATTTTAAGTAAATTGTTGATTTAATTTGTTGCTCTTTGAATTTTAGGTTGCATCATTAACTCAGATTTTTAAATTACAGGATCAGATCCTTTTCGTTTTCCTCTTTTTTCAGGTAATAATTATTCACTAACATCAGAAGTTGTTGATTGATTCTCAATTTTTGAATAATAAGTTGATGATGTATCTGCAGTCTACCATCTAATATATTTATTTTGTTTTTAAGGTAGTATACCTATAGCCTCACTTAAAATTTCATAATTTTCATTGGTTACATCATCACTATCATATTATTATTCAGATTTAGTAGCTTAGAGTTCTTCTTAGTATCTTAAGAATCTATCTCTATCAATTTAAGTATTGAAAACATAAACTTCTGCTTTTAGATTTAATTATTTGCATATAAGATAATGGTTACCTGGTTTACAATCAAAGATGTGTTATTCTCCTAATTTCAATTTTTTACTTTCTTCTTATTGAAATATAAATGATAATCCATGCTCTTATTCATTCCTGAGAATTAATTTTTCTTATTTCAAAAGATATAATCTATTTGGCATCAATTCATCATTACAAATGGTAATCATTAATTAAATATTATAAAATTATAAATATATATATTAGAATCCTAATATTTATGATATTATAAATTAATGTTCTATATATATATGTTAATATAATTGAATTAAAAATGAAACTCATAATTTGATTATTCAATATAGAAATAATATTTATCAATATAAAATTATTAATATTTAGAATGCTTAATAATAATAATCGAAGTTAATCTAAAAAAGATTAAGTAAAAATAATGCAATTATGAATATTTTTAATATGTTCACTTTTTCTGTTTATTCTGAGATTATCTAATCAAATTTTAATTTGATCCAAATAAGGCGCTTAGTCCTTTTTTGACCTTTTATTAAGATTATGCAGACTCTTAATTACCTTAAAGCTTGTCTTAGGCAGCATTTAATAATTTATAATATTATTAATAGAGTTGCTGAGATGTTACTTTTGGTTCTGTTTGAGTATATGAGACATTCTTTTAAATTGTTATAGATGATGTATTAGGAAAAGAAGGAGCATAAGTTTTATTAGGTTATTGTTAAGTCTGTAAGAATTATTTAGTTGGTTTAGAACTTTATCTAGGATTGATAAGTCCATTTAATGCAGATTATACAAATTTTGATTATTTCGAATTGGATCTTCCTGAATTTCTTTATTTAAGTGGATCCTATTTACCAGAATCATAACATTTAGCTGAATCTTATTACTTAGCAGAATCTAATAATTTAGCACTATCTTATTATTATTGTTATTATTATGATTTGACTTCTTAAGTTTATGGTCTATCCCTTATTTAATTTGATTCAGATATAGGTGGTGGAGAATGTAATTAAGAATTTAAATCTTCATAATTTCTAATACTATATCTTTTCCTAGTAGCAATTTCTTCATATAATTTATCTCTATATTCATTTGCTGAGAACTTCTAATTATCATCTATAGCTAGTGTGATAACTTTGTCTGATGATGGCTCATCTATTTCATTATGAAATCTATTTCTATTTATTATTTATTACTTTGAAAAATAAGGATGAGCTAATGCCTTTTCAGCTGTGAGTCTTTTGTTTGGATTAAATTTTAATAAACGATACATTAAATCCAAGGCATCATCACTTGCAGTAGGAAATAATTAATGAATGAGTTTCACTTATGGTGGATTGATTGCTTCCAACATAGTTGAAGCCAAAGGACTTTGTATTGCTTCAATATCCTCAGTAGATGGCTTACCTGTCAATTGTAATATACGATCTAATTAATTTAATGTTGAATTGCCAGGAAATATTGGCTTTCCTGTCAACAATTCCCCTTTTATATAATTAATATAGTATTTATACCTAGAATACAACCTACACTCCACATATCTACTCCTTTTGTATATGTATGAGATCCCAACAATATCTCAGGAGCTCTGTACCATCTAGTTGCTACATATTCTGTTAATATTGGAGAAGGAGCATCTTATCGACATGCTACTGATCTTACCAAACCAAAATCAGCAACTTTAACAGAACAATCACTATTTAACAGAATATTTGAAGGTTTTAAATCTCTATGTAATAATTCTGCTGAATGCATATATTTAATGCTCTTAAGTATTTGATATATTATGTATTATTTATGAACTTCTTCTAATATACCTGCTCGAATTACAGCATGTAAATCTGTTTCCATATGTTCAAAAACTAAATAAATATCTTTGTTGTTTTCTGCTCTATGAACATTATATAGTTTAATAATATTTTGATGATCCAATTCATAAAGGAACATAATTTCCCTAAATGTTCGTTGCGCATCTGTTGCATTTTAAAATGCATCAAATATTTTTTTCAATGCAACACATGTATTCTTAAATCTTTTGTCTATAGCTTTCCATACCTTAACTAATACAATATATATATTACAACTCCATAAGCACCTTTTCCTATCTTTCTAACTATCTCATATCTTTTTAATATATGAGGTTCGATTTCGTCTGACATTATATAATTATTAAAAATATATAATCATAATCAATCTAATTATCCAAAATCTTATTCCCATCAATTTTTTGTCAATGATTTTAAATTCAAAACTGTTCTTTGTTTAAAAACTATATTATTATTCATTGCCTATTATTTACATTTATGTAAAATTATTTATAAATCTAAATAATTTAATAATTTTTTCATTATCTATTGAATAATACTCTATTAGTAATTCACTTATATTTTCTCAATAATTTAATTTAACATTATTGAATACTAAAAATTAGTTTATAGATCATTTTAATCAATGTGCTCCTCAAATTTATTAATAATGAAAAATAAATTTCAATAATTATTTAGCAATTAATAATCTCTAAAAGTAATTCGAGAGATTAATTTATCAATTATTCCTAAAAATATTATTTAAATTCAGTTAATATTATTGGAATTATTAATCTTATTTAAAAGAAAAATAATAGTTTTCTACTATCTAAATTCATTGATTTTCTTATGTATGAATTTCCATCAAAGATTGATTATTTATTTTCTGATGCAATACGTCATTGACTAAAATATTTAAACAGACTAAATTATCAATAATAAATATTAATTATTAATTTAAATAAAATGGGATGTACTAGTTCTAATTAAACAACTGATCAAGTTATTTAATAAGTTTCTAAACCTCAAATAAGAGAGAATGTTAAACTCAGAATAGGAGTCAACTTTGATATTGAGAATTAAGACACTAAAATGTATTCGATTAAAAAAAATCCCATTGTATAAAGAAGAATTCTCAAATCAATAAAACAAAAAGTTTCGCTTTCAAAATAATAAACAGATGAAACATATGGATCATTTTATTGAAAAATCTCCTTTTTAGCTAACCCACTCAGAATGATATATAAACTTATAAACTTTAATTAATTATCTAATCTGATACAATCTAAAATGATTTCATATTCTTGTCTTAATCGATTTTACTTAATTAATTCTCGTATCCAATCATATTCTGATTGAAAAACAATTAGGGTAAAAAAAAGACTGATTACATTAAATTAATTAGACAAATATTACAATACACTTGATTTACATAATATATTGAATTCAATTATAAGGTATTCATTATTATTACATCATATAATAATAGAGTTCAGTTTATTAAAAAATGTAAGATTTCAGTAAATACCGAACTTCATTTAATGGAATAATAGTAATTTTAGGATGAAATCCAAAATCTTATGTCCTTTTATATTACTTTTGATACTTATTGTATCACCAAAAAAATAATACTTATAAATGTATTATATCAATATTCCAAAAAATTACCTTTATCAGCTATTGATTTATCTAAAATCCATATAGTTAGCATGAATGAATATAATAAAAAAAAACTCCTGTTAATTAGATAATGAAATTATTGATGAGTACAAAAAAGGTTTTGGGGAAATTAACAAAAAATAATTAAAATATTATTATTAAAATTACTATCAAATCATGGCCATATAATACAAATTCATAAGCTTGATAAAGAAAAAAATGATAAATTAAAATAATGGTGTGAAGATTATAATTTTCAGTAATTATTGATAATTTAAACAGAATATATGAATAATTATTATCAAAATGTATTTATAATTAAATAAATTTTATATAATAAGATACATCTAATTTAAGATTTGCAACATACGAAAATACAAAACTGAATGATGAGAGTAGAATTAATGTTAATAACAAAATGAAATTTAATAAAGATCATTATATATATAATATTTTTAAATACTCTCAGTATTTTTGCTACGAAAGAACTAAAGGATTTAAATAAGCTAATTTAGATCAAATATTATATTAAATAATAAATGGCTTCATCTAGGAGTGGGAAGATTGAATATTAAATAAAAAGTTAAATTCATTAATATTAACAATTTATTATTGTGATAAATATAAATATATCATCATGGGGAATATTTGTAAACCTTAAGTTTAGTTACAAGAAGAAAATGAGGTAGATTTAAATAAAAAAGCTGAAATTGAAGAGCAAAGAAAAAATGCAATTCATAAATAAGATAATAGTAATGACTAAAAATAAGAATCTATAACAGATGATCAAAAATAATAATAAGATAATTAAGATGGATAAAAGTTGAGAAGTGAAAATAATTAAGAAGTACTTTTAATAAATAGTTCTTTAGTTAAAAAGAAGAGAAAATAAAAAGATGGCATAAATAGCAGCTGTTATTGATTAGGAAGTAATCTATGAAAATATCTAAAAACAAGATAAAGTAAAAAGTCCTTTTGATTATTAACTATTATTGAATGCATTTTCTAATAGTTTTATATTTGCATAGTTGTAGGGCGATGACATGTATAAAAAATTGAATATTATTTTGAGTAAAGGTCATTGAGAAAATGTTCTATTGTACAGTGAAAGATTAAGAGATGGTATTTAAATAAGGAGATAAGGGGAGTTCATATTTTTTAATTGAAAGAGGTTAATGCTAAATTATTATAAATAATGATGTAAAAAAAACCTTAAAATCTGGGGAAGCATTTGGTGAATTAGCATTATTGTACAATGCTCCAAGATCTGCCTCAGTAAAAGCTATAGGAGGTAATAAAATAAGTAATACTTAGATTGTGCTTTTTGGGCCATAGATAGAAATACAGTAAGAAAAGTGATTGAGGAAATCTCTTTGAAGGATTATGAATAAAATAAAGAGTTTATATAGAAAGTTTAATTTTTTGGTAATAAAATAAAATAATAGAATAGAATCATTGACTGATGATTAAAGAACTGCAATTACATCAGTTCTAATAACACTTAATTTTAAAGCTGGTGAAATAATAGTAAATGAAGGAGATTAAGCAGATTCGTTTTTTATAATAAAAAAAGGAGAGATTGAAATATCTAAAGGAGGGAAATAGTTGAGAATAATGTAATAAGGAGATTCTTTAGGTGAATAAGCATTATAAAGTAATTCTGTTAGAGGGGCAACAGCAAAAGCACATTAAGATGTTATATTATTGGCTTTATCAAGAGATGATTTGACTAGAATTTTGGGTGATAAAATATAGACTATTATGTTTTTAAATTTATAAAGATGGGCATTTGAACGTCATCCTATTTTGAAATAACTTACTAAATTATAAGTAGAAAGAATAGTAAGTAATATGGAATAGAAATAATTTAAATAAGGCGAAGTAATTTTAGAGAAAGGTTAAAAATGTACTCATTTGATTGTTGTTCTAACAGCCAATATATAATATGGATAATAATCAATAGAGAAAGGTTAAATGTTTGGTGATAAGTTTTTGGAATAATAAAATTAAATTTTAACTGATTCTTTAATAATGAAATAAGATGGATTGATAAGTTAAATATAAATCAAAGTCTTTTTTGAAATTATTGGTGGTACATTAGAATAAATCTTTTTAAAAAATGAGAAAGCACATGATAGATTTATCAAAAAAGAAGAAGGATAAAAAAAAGATTAATATGATCATTTTAAATTAGATGAATTAATATCAATAAAGAAATTAGGTTAAGGTTAATTTGGTAATGTCTATTTAGTTCATAATAAAATTGATAAGAAAAATTATGCTCTTAAATGTATATCTAAAGCTTAAATAATTGAATAAAATTTGGAAAAGCATTTAGCTTAGGAAAAATAAACATTATAAACTGCTAATTTTCCACTTATAATGCATTTTGTTAAAAGCTTTTAGGATAAAAATTATATTTACTTTTTAGAAGAATATATTAAAGGAATGGAATTATTTGATGTCATTAGAGAAATTGGACTTTTAAATACATATGATTCTCAATTTTATATTGGATCATTAATTTTATGTATGGAATATCTTCATCTCAATAACATCATTTATAGAGATATTAAACCAGAAAATATTATGGTTGATGATAAAGTATATAATATATATCTATAATCAGGGTTTTATGAAATTGATTGATTTAGGAACTGCTAAAAATCTTAAAAATAAGAATGGTAGAACACATACTATTATTGGAACTCCTCATTATATGGCTCCAGAAATATTATCTGGAAAAGGATACACTTATTCAGTTGATTTATGGTCTATAGGTATTTGTTTGTATGAATTTATGTGTGGTAATGTACCATATGCAGAAGATGCAGATGACCCGTAAATCTTGATATAAACTATTTAGATATGATATTTATGAAGAAATCTAAAAGAAGCCTTTGAGTTTTCCTTCTGTCCTCAAAGATAGAAAGGCTAAAAAACTAATCGAATAACTCTTAAGCAAAACTCCTGAGTTAAGATTAGGATCATCATATGCAAGTTTAAAAAACAATTCATTTTTTGAACATTTTGATTATGATTCATTAATGAACAGAGATTTAAAACCTCCATACCTTCCACCTAAAAGCAAACTATAAAGTGATAAAGAAATCTAAAAAGCTATTTAGGCTGGAAAACTTATTACTGAAGAAATTAAGGTATCATCAATTATTATTCTTAGAGTGATCCAACAACAACCAATAACATATATAAACCAGAAAAAGCTAGAGATCCTAATTGGGATAAAGATTATTGAATAAAAATTTATATCTTATGCTATGACCACAAAAATTTATAAATTAATCAATATCTAACATTAATGTAAAATCCAAAAATTAACTTTTTGTATTTAACAAAACTAATCAAAAAATTGTAAAAATGAATTTATAATTTTTCATCAACTTTTAATAGAGTTAATATATATATTTATCTTTATAATTGATTTTTTGAGTTTTAATTAGTTAATCTGATTTTTTACAACATCATTAATCCTGTCCAATTCTATGTAAGAGATAAATGCTTTTAAGTTTGAACCTAATTTTTATTTAATTTTTTGATCTGAATTATTATTATATAATTAATATCTAAATTATTAGTAAACTTTTTTAATTTCTTATATTAATTATTGTTTATCACTTTTCATTAATAAGATTATTATTTAATAGAATTATTTATTCATTTTTATTAATTTCTAAATAATAAATTATATAACATATTAATTTTTATTGTATTATATCCTTATATGCAGCTTCTTAAATTCACTATTAATATTAAATTTATACAATAAACTTTTGTAGAAAATCCATTATTTTCTACAATAAAATTTCTTATGCCACTATTCAACAATCATGTAAATATTTTCTATTTAATAATGCTATATGATTAACAAATATCATCCTATTTAATTTTCATTAATTTGAATCATCCATTTATTAATATCTTTATTACAATATAATTATTTTTTTATCTCTATTACGTTATCCTATTGATTCTTAACATTATAACCAATTATTTGAAGTTTAATTCCATGAGTGATTACAATTTCTAATATTTTATTTAATCAAAATAATGTGTATTTTAAATATCTGAATATCGAAGATATCCATATCATCCTATTAATCACTTTTTCCATATCTTTTCCTAAATGTTATTAAGAAAATATAAAATGCTAAAAGTATGCATATAGTAATTAATTTATTTAGTATGATTAAAATAACAAGTCCACTGTTAAATTATAGATTCAAAATGTTAAGAGTTTAATGTAAACCATATGATAATGTTGAACTAATTAGAGATCAAATAATGGATGTTATGAACGAATATCTCTAAGAGAGTGATGGGTAAGAGTGCTTATTTATTTGATAAGAAAACTTATTAATGTAAAAGTAATTTCAAATAATCAGATTGCAGTTTATTTTGTTACAGGAATAGAAATGGATGATACAAATTGGGAATAATAAATTAGTAGAGGACCTCTATAAAAATTTACTATTTTATCTAATTCCATAGAAATTAGACCTTCACGATTTTGAATTNAACCAGAAAAAGCTAGAGATCCTAATTGGGATAAAGATTATTGAATAAAAATTTATATCTTATGCTATGACCACAAAAATTTATAAATTAATCAATATCTAACATTAATGTAAAATCCAAAAATTAACTTTTTGTATTTAACAAAACTAATCAAAAAATTGTAAAAATGAATTTATAATTTTTCATCAACTTTTAATAGAGTTAATATATATATTTATCTTTATAATTGATTTTTTGAGTTTTAATTAGTTAATCTGATTTTTTACAACATCATTAATCCTGTCCAATTCTATGTAAGAGATAAATGCTTTTAAGTTTGAACCTAATTTTTATTTAATTTTTTGATCTGAATTATTATTATATAATTAATATCTAAATTATTAGTAAACTTTTTTAATTTCTTATATTAATTATTGTTTATCACTTTTCATTAATAAGATTATTATTTAATAGAATTATTTATTCATTTTTATTAATTTCTAAATAATAAATTATATAACATATTAATTTTTATTGTATTATATCCTTATATGCAGCTTCTTAAATTCACTATTAATATTAAATTTATACAATAAACTTTTGTAGAAAATCCATTATTTTCTACAATAAAATTTCTTATGCCACTATTCAACAATCATGTAAATATTTTCTATTTAATAATGCTATATGATTAACAAATATCATCCTATTTAATTTTCATTAATTTGAATCATCCATTTATTAATATCTTTATTACAATATAATTATTTTTTTATCTCTATTACGTTATCCTATTGATTCTTAACATTATAACCAATTATTTGAAGTTTAATTCCATGAGTGATTACAATTTCTAATATTTTATTTAATCAAAATAATGTGTATTTTAAATATCTGAATATCGAAGATATCCATATCATCCTATTAATCACTTTTTCCATATCTTTTCCTAAATGTTATTAAGAAAATATAAAATGCTAAAAGTATGCATATAGTAATTAATTTATTTAGTATGATTAAAATAACAAGTCCACTGTTAAATTATAGATTCAAAATGTTAAGAGTTTAATGTAAACCATATGATAATGTTGAACTAATTAGAGATCAAATAATGGATGTTATGAACGAATATCTCTAAGAGAGTGATGGGTAAGAGTGCTTATTTATTTGATAAGAAAACTTATTAATGTAAAAGTAATTTCAAATAATCAGATTGCAGTTTATTTTGTTACAGGAATAGAAATGGATGATACAAATTGGGAATAATAAATTAGTAGAGGACCTCTATAAAAATTTACTATTTTATCTAATTCCATAGAAATTAGACCTTCACGATTTTGAATTGATTAATAATATTGATAATTTCTATATTTATTTTTAATAATACACAATGGGAAATAACTAATCATAAAATAAAAATCATCCCAAGCCTAAAAGCAAAAAAAAGGAACAACTTAAGAAATTATTTGTAATAAAGAAGGATATGTAAGGATCTAAAATATATATTTAGTCTATTTTCCAAGTTATCTTAAAAAACTTCTTCACTGATTACATGTTTTTTAAATGTTTAAGAGTTTAATAATCTCCTTCAAGTGTCAAAAACTACGTATTAAATATTTAGTTAAACCTCTGGTTGTTTTTAAATAGAATGCTAAAGACTCTTAAATATTAAATGTGAGTTAATATAATCCAAAAATTGGAAATTAATATTATAAAGTGTAATGAGTATTCCAATAAGAACATTACCATATGGAGAAGCAATTAAAAGTGTAAGATATTAGATAAAATAATTCCCAATGTTTATAGAACAGAAAATAAATTATAGTGGGTTTTAGAAAGCCATTCTATATTATGAAAATTAATTTAATGAACAAAAATAAATTATTAAGAGTTTTGATTATATTGAAGCATTAAACTTTGCATCTAATAATACAGATATATTATTAAGAGTTAGGTAAGGGTTTGAAATTCATACATAATTACCAGAATTACTAATGTTAATATATAATTTGCATGATTATGTAAAAATATTTTGTTAATATCTGGAAATAAGATTTTCTAAATGTAATCTAGAATAGTTTATTTAAATTTGGTAACATTATTAGGGTTGGATAAGTTCAGTAGAAAATTAGACATTTGATTTAATATTCCTATTTAATAAAATAATAGATGAAAGCTTGCCCTAATATAAGTTACCTAAATATACGATTAGACATTTTATGGTATGTGAATGGATGAAGAAAGCTGATAAAGGACAATTGATTGTTAAATTAAGAGAAGATTTTAGATTGTAAATGATAGAATCTAGAAATAAAAATAAAAAATCTTAGTTGTTGAGATAATATATTTAATATCTTATTGATATTAGTACTAATTAAAATAATATTCAATAATATGGTTATTATAACTTTTAATATTGTTAAGAACTTAATTAATTAATTAATTTAGCAATAGATTTAACTCCTAAATTAAATATAGAGTATTAATAAGATGAGGAATTATTAATTTATATATTTGGATAGTATGTATATGATTATTATGTGTTTGAATTATCATCTGCATTTAGAGTTGATCAGTTTAAATGTGAAATTAAGTAATTTCATTAAGAAAGTTAATAGATGTCTAAAATTTTAGTTAAAAATTTTGAAGATTAACACCTTTAGAATAATTTATTTGTAAATGAAGTTTAGAACTTTAAATACTATTTATAATCATAATACAATGTTTAATTGAAAATAAAATCTTTATTCAAATAAATAACAATTATGGATGATGATATTAATAATTCTTCTGAGAACATTATAGCAGAAAGTTTAGGGACATCAGGTATTTCATTAACATCTACAAATTGCAGTTCAGTATTTTCAAGTGTAAAAAATAATGATTAATTATATCATTATATCAAATTTTATTAAAAAGAATTATTTAATAAAATTTAAAAGTTTTGTTGCAAATAATAAGATGTATACCAGTATTCATTAGAATAAGAACCATCTAATGAAATTATATATGATGTTCCAGAATTAGCTGAATATGATTATATTTCGCATTAAAATCTAATGGATTTATTTTACAATAGAATAAAACGATCCAATGCAATATATTAATTAGAAAGAAGATAAACTATTTTAACATCTAATTACCAGAGTAATCAATAATAAATCTAAACTTAATCACTTAATCAAGCAGAATAAATGTTAAAATGCCTTTTAAAATGAATTTTAATTATTGTTTATTGTATTTTTGTATCTTGGTAAATTTTAAAAACTAACTATATATTAGAAAATTATTTTCTTACAAAAATAAATTTAAGTTGATCATCATAATTACATAAAAATGTCATTTTTGAATTTATAATTGTTTTCTTTTTTAAATCATTCATGATTTATCAAATATTTTAATTTTTGATTATAAAATATATAACATAAATAATCAATGATTTATAATATCATACTATTTTATTAAGGGCATTTTTCATGTTTTTGAAATTTGTTAATACTTAATTTAATTTGATTTCAACTTAATCTTTTTCTATTTTTATTTACTTGACTGCTTAAAATAAAGTTTAAGTTTTTTAATCTTTTTCTTTATTTAAGTTTTCCAACTCTATTTCTTTTTTTTACAATTATAATATTTGTTATTTTTATTCAAAATTTAATTTATTTAGAGTAAAAATTTATTCCTCAGCTTTAATTATTCTTTCTTCAAATCTTTTTGCTCTATCTTGAATATAATATTTCATTTCTTTTTAAGAATCTAATTCAACTTTCTAATCATCTATTATTGATTTTAATTAATAAATCTATTTATTTTATTCTAAGAGAAGTCTTGAGAAGTAATTACATACTTATTATAATTATTAGGATTCTAAATGCAAATAATTTCCATGAACTACAAATTTAGAGAAAGTCATTTGTAAGGCTTGCATAAAATCCTAAATTGTAAATTTAGGTTGATATGTAGGTGTTGGAATGCACTTTCTACCAGTTTAGAATAATTATTGATTAATTGATTAACTCTTTTTAACTAAATCAACCATTTCTCTTCTTGTTTTTATAATCTAAGCTTTAAGAAAAGGAACCTATATTGATTCTAGAATTAATTAATCTATATCCTTATATTCTTATTAAAGTTAAAGAGACAAATCACTTAAGGATTTAGCTTATTAGTTTGATTAAGACTATTTTAGATTATTATTTGTATTTTTATTTGTGGATTATACATGATTAGTTGTTTATGATTGAATTTTAGTAAATAAGTTAGTTTATGATTAAGTTGAAGTTTATTATTTTGACTATGTTTATAGTTCTTCTGTTTCTCCTAAACCAAGTAAATCTTCATTCTGATAAAGAGAATCATTTGATGATAATTATTATTTCTATTAAATTTATTATTGATTTTGGAATTTACCTTCAATTAATTCATATGCATCATTAAATATTTCATTCATGTATTATCCAACATTGAATTTGAAAACTAAAAATTTTGCAATTCCAATTTAAACAATTTCTTCAGGGATTTACTATAACATATCATAAAAATAACTAAATTAAATGGTTCAATTACTTTGATTCTACTCTTAAATATTTTATTTCATTTCTTAAAACCAAGGTTTTATAATTAACAATATAATTTAATAAGGATCGATTATTTTAAATGATGAAATACATTTGTTTGCTTGTCAACATTAAAGTAAATATATCTTTTGGTTCTAAAAATTATAAGATAGTAGATTTGTATTTTTTAGTCAAAAGAGTATAAATATTATTATCTTAATATTGTTATTTTAATATATTATATGCTCCTTTAATAAATAATGCTCCTGCTCTTATTTCTTTCATTTATTCTAATTCTAAAGATGTAACAAGATTATTCTTTTCAGCTAAAGTTAGTTTCATTTATAATTCATTTACTCTTTATTAAAGTTGATTATTGGTTTTCAATAATAAATCATTTTATGATAGATATTTAATATTGATTTCTTCTAATTCTTTATTTCTGAATTTTAATTATTCACATTCTTTAACTAAATCAAATTGACGTTACTCATAATTATTTTTGATCTATGAATAAATGGAGATCAATTTACTTCTTCCATTTATTGCATGTAAGTGTCTTCAATATTTTTTATAATTTATTCTTTTGATAAAATAGCTTTGATCTAATTCTGTAATTACAACTTGAGACTATCTATTTCATTTTATTGTGTCTAATAATCATTGATAATTTCTCTAAAACCTTTCACATTATCCTTAACTTATTAAATTTTTTCAACTCTCTCTTTATCAATACTAATATGGAATAAGAATATAATTTAATACATCTATTTATTATGTTTATTGTATAATTTGTCTACATCTTTTTAAAGAGAAGTATCCATAAAAATCATAAATTTATATTTAGTTGGTTACAATATAATCATAGGTTGTGCAGACTCTTCTTGTTTAATTTATTATCTCATTATAATATATATTTTAATTTAATTAACGAATGAAATATTTCTAAAATGGATTGAATCAAATTTGTCAATAAATTATTAGACCAGCAAGAGCAGAATACACTATATATGATTTATGTAAATTTACTTAAGTTTATGAACAGCTTCTTTTTAGATTTAGGAAGAAACTCAATATATAAGGGAAGATTTTGATATCATCAATCCTAGATAAGAAGTGATCAAAGTTAGTTAATATGTAGGGTAAATAAAAAGTGATGTTTGCATCATATATTTACATACAGCTAATGGTTCTAGAATGGAAGTTAGTAAATATGTTTCAATGATTATTAAAAATGGTTTTGGTTTAATTTCATTTGATTTTACTGGATCTGGAATGTCTGATGGAGATATTGTGACTTATGGACATAGAGAAGTAGGAGACTTGTAAACTGTTATTACTCACTTCCAATCATCATATAAATAAATAATTCTATGGGGAAGATCTATGGGTTCTGCTATTGCAATCTAATATATGCAAAGATTCAATAATTTAATTATTAAAGGAATGATATTGGACAGTCCTTTCGTTTGTTTATTAGATGTAAATACATACTATAATTTTAATTAGGTTATCTTATAAATGGCATCAAGCAGAACTAAAATTCCTAATTTCATTTTAAAGAGTTTATCAACATTTGTATCAAATGAACTCAAAAAGTAAGCTGGATTTGATTTAGATGATATTAATTGCTTAAAAAAGATATCTTAAATTAAATGTCCAGCTATTTTTGTCACTTCCAAATTAGATAATATTGTACCACCAGAATAAACTGAAAAACTTTTTAAAGCTTATACAGGTATCAAAAAAATTTAATACATAAATTAATAACATAATGGTATTAGAGAGCATTCTTTTATTGAAACTCTAATCCATTGGTTTAAAAAGAGAACACCCATCTTTGAAAGATTAGGAGTGGGCACTTAAATTAAATAAAGAATAATGCATAAATAAAAAAATACGTTAGGATCAATCAAGTAGGTTTCTTTGGATCTCTACAAAGAAAGATCTTCAACACTAGAACGTTTTAATTTAATATTTATTTTAGATCAAAGAGTTATAAATATTTCTATATCTCCCAGATAGAAGATTATGGATTAAAAGAAATTAACCGCAGAGGAGAAGTATAACCAATTATTAGAAACACAAAGGTCTCTTTATATAGATAGATCTGCTTCTGCTTAAAGAATTTAAATTAGCAACTCTATTGATTATTAAATGTCTCCAATTCCTCTAGCACCTTTGAGTAATAAAATTATCACTTCCTCGTAACATAATTATTTTTCTCATTCAAAACCTATCACTTTCACTAAGGTTCCTCATAAGACAAAAGATGGCACACATTTTTGATTTTATTTGTATGATAAAGATTATTTGATTAAATTAATTTAGTTTTTAAAAGATGAATTAATTAATTTACATTTTACGATTAAATGTTTTGTACATTTCTTTTTTCATAAATTTTGTATATAAACAGTAAATATTACAGTATCGCTTTAAAGTTTGAATCTAAATATCAATTAAATTAAATTAAAATATAAAAATTAAAATGGGATAAGAATGCTAGAAATGTAAGGCTTTCTCAGCTAAGGAAGAATTTGACATTTAGAACATGGATGAAGATTTTGGAGATGAGAGTCCTGATGTGGAGCAATCCTTTTTAGATGAAGAGGACGAAGTTAAAAAACATAGTATTTGCTATAATATATAGTAAAGACAAACCTCCTTCTTTAGATAATTTTAATAAAAGAAGAATGTTTAGAAAAGAAGACACTTATGATTAAAATGATGGAAAACTATCTGCAAAAATAGAAAATAGAGAAATAGCTTTAACTGAAGAACTAAGAGGAGAAGAGATGATTTTAGTTGATGGATCAAAATATTAAGGAAATGTAGTGAATGGAAAAGCAAATGGAAAAGGGAAGTTATGGCTAAATAATGGAGATATTTATGAAGGAGACATAGTGGATAATATTATTGAAGGAAATGGTGTTTATTATTTTCATAGAGGACCTATTTACAGTGGTCAATTTATACAAGGGAAAGCTAATGGTATGGGTAAGGAGACGTGGTCAGATGGATCAATTTATGAGGGATAGTTTAGAAATGGTAAAAAACATGGTTAAGGAATATATAAATGGAGTTAGGGATGTTGGTATGATGGAGAATGGTTTGAGAATATGATCCATGGTTAAGGAAGATATGAATGGTCAGATGGTAGGGTAATTTTATTAATGTATCTATAGTATTATAATGGAAATTGGAATAAGAATCAAATGCATGGAAGAGGGTAGTATAAGTGGAAAGATGGAAAGGTTTATGATGGAGAATATGAATTCGATAAAAAATGCGGTTTTGGAATTTTTTAATGGCCTGACGGAAAATAATATTAGGGCTACTGGTATGATGGTAAATAACATGGCAAAGGAGTAATGATCAATAAAGAAGGAAAGAAAAAGTTTGGTGAATGGGTTAATGGTAAATTAATTAGTTGCAGTGAAGAGATTAATGTATAAATCATTCCGGATGGTTGGGCTGATAAGGTTTGATTTTTATTTTATTCAACTACTGAGTTTTAAAGGATTAATTTGTTTTAAATTACCATTTTATTTTTAAAATAATATGGAATTTTGGGCTGGTTTTTAAAGAAAACCTTTATTATTATTAATAATAAATATTATAAATAAATGGCTAATCATCATATACCTGTTGAATTTAATAAAGATGATGATGAATTGAAATGTCATCCTTCCCAAAGTGGTTCCACAGCCACTCCTACACTCTTTGAGAATTCAAATAATTCTAAAGCGTTCTGTGCATAATTTTTTGAAGACTAACTGCACTAAGATGGTACTTTCAATTTCATTTATCTAAGATGATGAGTTTGATGAACTAAATCAGTAATTAAACTAAGTCTTACTTAATGATTCATTCAAGCCCTCACTTACCTAGACTTTTACAGCTGACATGTATATTAATTTTTAAAATGATTAGGTCATCATATCTTAGTCATGAGAAGCTGACTAAAAATTCTAGGAAGATGTAATTAGAATATTAGAATGCTACTTTAAGAGAAAAAGAATTTGTATTCAATACTTATATTAAAAATGATATTGAAAATTTTAGTTTAGATAAGTACAAACATTATTTACTCGAAAAAATCATTGAAGTTGGTAATCTTCAATTATTAAATGTTTAGGTCCACCATCCCACAAAAATCTTATATTAGATAGAATCTACAATCAAATACATAAACTCATCAAAGATCTCTATGCTTGCAAAGTTATGCAAAAGGGTTTAGAAATCATGGCAAGTAATCCCTAAGATTCTCCACAATAACTAGAAAATTATCTTTCCTTTATACATTAAGATAATGCGTAAATGAAAAAAATCTATGTTGATAAAATTGCTAATCAAATTATTTAAAAGAGTTTAGAAATCTTTGATGGAAACAATCTATTTAATTTACTCTAAATTCTATCAAAATATGTAAAATTGAATATTATATATATAGATTCTCAATAATAATAATAAAGAAAAGTTCGAATTATCAACAGATCAATATGGATGTCTTATTGTCAATAAAATAATCGACATCTATCCAAAATAATTTGATATCTAAACTAAAACAATTTGTAATAACATTATAGTTAGAGCTATCGAAAATAGTTCTTGTCTAACTAGAAGATAGTATGCTAACTATATTATTTAATAAATATTGGAAAAAGGACAAGAAGTCCATAAAAGATTATTAATGGATTAATATCTCATTAAAGACTTTATCTCAATGTCTATGGATAAATATGGTAGTAATGTAGCAGAAAAAGCTATTATCTATGCAGGACCTCAATGGAGATTGAAATTATGGGAAGAAGAAGTCTCAATTTCTGAAAGGTATATAAAAATATAATAATTTTATAGTTCGTTTAAGAAATTGATTAATGATCAATTTGCTAATTATCCAGTATAGAGACTATTTGAATATTTGGAACAATAATAAAGAAATGAATTTGTTGCTTTATTAAATAAATTGCATGGGAACAATCATTTAAATAGTCATGGATAAATTGTAATGAAGTTTGCTTAAGCCAATTATTCTGTTAAAAGATTTACTCATAAGATCGTCTAGTCAGAATTAAATAAATAAAGCAAGAATTAAGAAAAAAATAATAATAACAATAAGTAATAAAAAAATCAGAAATAATAATTAAATCATTAAATTCCACAATTTTAAATTTAATAATAATAATAATAATAATATCAATAATTTAACTAATAATAGATGTAATAAATGCTTTTAAAATAATAACAATAATTTAAATAATTTGATTAATAGTCATATTAAGCTGCTGTTATGCAATAAATGCTATTCTTCTAACAACAATAATAACATTTATTATCTTAAATGCCATAATTATATAATTAGGATGCGAATTATATGCCCTATCCTATTATGACATAAGAATAATAAATGATGATGTTAAGATGGATACAACAGTAGCAACAATTTTGCAATTCAAATATCAAATTCCAAAATGAATAATACAAATGACAATCATGTTAATGATAAATATATATATTATATTTATATTCATAATTTTTTCTTTAAATGGAGAATTTCAAAGATAATATAATAATCAGGAACCAATCTATCTCTTATTGATTTAGAATTTAAGTATATTTATATACTTTAATTTTAGGCAAATAGAAAATTTACAGGAATTGTTTCCATTTCTTATATAATATAAGAATCTCAAGGAAGTAAGAAATTTGTATAATTATAGTTAAATTTAAATGGAAATAGATTAAGAAATTTATCAGATGATTTATCTTAATTAAAAAGTCTGGAAACATTAGATATAACCAATAATATGTTTCAAATGTAATATTTTATTTTTAATTTAGTAACAATGATAAGTAGTTAAATCATAAAAAACATTCCCTTAATTAAATCATTTGGAAATAGCATTAAAATCTAAAGAAGAGGAAGAAATTATAATTGAAAATTTTCCATAATTATGGATGTTAAACTAATAAGCTATTAAAATTGAGGACCATTTTGAATAATAAAGTGATATGCAATCAGAAAGATCAGTATTAGGTTTAGAAATAACATTACAATAAGAAGATCTAGAATTGATGGCTGTATAGAGTTATATTAAAAATTAGTTGTTACATGACAGCATAAAAGAGTTGAGAAAGGCAGATAGAGAATCAAAAAATAAATTTTATCAATTTTTGAGAACTCTATCTAAACTGTAATGAAAGAATTATTGATTAAGTTAGCATAAAAAGTGAAAGTTTTAATTATATTCAATAATAGGCCAAATACAATTTATATGAAGTCTGTTTTTAATTGTTTATAAGATACTTCAGATAAAAAATTAGAGTAAATAATAATAAAATTGCATGATTAACATCAATAAATATTTGCAAACATGTCTAATATTAGGATAATTAATAAATATAATTAATAGATAAAAAATAATTAGAAATAAAATAATGGTAATTAAAATAAGATAAGGGAACAGAATAAAGACTTAGGTAAGAGCATTAAGAATTGTAATCTTATACAAGTGAAATTGAATAAGAAAATAAATCTTATTTAGAATTATTAATTAAATTTGGAAAAGGTGAATAGATACAATTAAATTCAATTAAAAAGAATAGTAATCATGAGGTAAAGGCTGAATTTTAAAATTTTGATTATATCATCTTAATTAATACAATAGAATAATAATAATAATGATAAAGAATTTGCTCTAAATTTAATTAAGCCATAATAGTGTTAATATGCATATATTTAAAATAAGATTAATTAATAGCATTTAAGCTCCATAAATGGTTAAGCATTAACTTTAAAGTAATTTAAAGATTTAATATTGGAAATATATGAAAGTAAATTGAAACTTGATTAAAGATACTCTGATTCTCATTTACCAAGAGAGACCACGGAATAGCATAAGTATGCATTATTAAATTAGAAATATGGTTTAAAGAGTTTAATACTTGAATGGGTTTCTTATATAATAAATGCATTAAAAGATATGGAAATGAAGAAAATGATGTTGCAATGTTTGGTAAAATCTTAAGAAATGAATGTGATGAAGAATTTAGATTCATTTAAGATAAAGTTAAGAATATAATTTTGGAATTATTGAAAGTAAGATTTTATTATAATTATAATAGATATATTTATGAGGGAAATTTCCTTTAAAAAAAAATGCTCATATTAAAGAAATGATGAATTAAAGAGTTATTAGTTTAAGAAGAGGCTGAAGATATTATTAAATATATGTATAATCAAGAAGATTCAGAATTAATTCTTAACAAATTAAAATAATACTTCATCTAATAGACAAAACATGTAGAGAAAAGAATGACAAGAGAAGAGTATTTTTAAATATTGAATGAGAAAGATAAATCTAAGATTGAATTTTCTATATTTTAGAAGTTTATTTTAGATTGTTAAATGAAATCACATGAAAAATACTTATCTACTTTTATTTAGCATTTTAAATAATAAGATTAAGATTAGAATGGAATTATAGATGAAGTAATAATAATTTAAAAAGTAGAATGAATTCGCATAATTGATTAAAGAATTGAATATTGGAATTAATGATTAAGATATTTAGAGATAAGATAGATCCATATAATTATTAATAAATAACATTTTCTTAATGCGTTCAATTATTTTCTCAACAATAAGCACCAGGAACAAATGTCCCTATCATCTAAAAAAAATTTCATCTGAAAATTTCTGAGTTATATCTATATTAAATTCTATAAATTTAGTGTTGTTTCATCTTTTTATAATTATCATTGTAAGAATATTATTTAGTTTCATTTTTCATTTATTTATCATAAATTCTAAGAGTATATATATATATAGGAAAAGCACTATGATTATTGCGCTTGTATTTGTTATTTTTTTTAAATTTAAATGACTTAAGACATTTCAAAAGAAGTGCTAGCACTTTCCATTCATGTGACTGCAGCTGCTTCATAAATCACTATCTAAACTCAATAGAGAATGACTTTAGTTACAAATAGTGTTATAGAAAGTGTAGACTAAACTTTGAAGATTATCAATTAAATTATTATGTAATCTCATAAGTAGTCGCATTTGGATGCAGTTATAGAAGAATTTGATGAAGATTATGGTAAAGATTCAAAAACGAAGGAATACTATACAGATTAATAACATATTGGAATAGATAATGAATAATTGGATTAAATTAGAATTGAAAATTTGATGTGTTAAGAAAATTGTAATCCTAATTTGTCAATCAAATCAACAAATTCAAGTAGCTTAAGTGCTTATAAATCAAAGAATAACAGTTAAATAATAGAAGAGTATTCAAAAAATACAAATCTAAGAAATGACACTCCAGTCTAATAGAAAAAATAATCACTTCTTTCTTAATAATTATCTTAAATTAAGGTTGATAAAGAAAAAGAAGCATAGGAATAAAAAGAATTAATGCTTCTTATTGAATAAGTTGATCCAGGAGAACTAATTCCAAAATTGAAATCTATTGAGATTATTAATACATATCAATAAGAAAATTCAAATCAAATAGATACATTCACACACTTTAATGATCCATTTATTGTTTTAAATGCGGAATAATATTAAAAATAATAATAAACATCTCCAAAAAAATCAGAATGGTATGATAGCTCTTCAGTTGAATATAAAGCTACATCTTATAATACAAATGAATCATCTAATTTGGATCATCATTCATATAAATGGAAAAGTAGTAGTATTGAAGATGAAAATTTATTGTAAGATTGTGGATTTTAATTTTAATCTTCAGTTTTTGATTTTCCATTTCCAGAAGACTTTTGTACAAATAGTATAAATGTTTAATAGAATTTTTAACTACTAGAAAGTAAAAACTAATTTACTCCTAAAAAAAAGAGATTGTACTGTAATAATAAGAAAGTTCCTCATTGGGCAGAAAATTTAGAGGTATAGATTATTCTATATTTATTAGAAAGTTTAACAATATTAATCTTAATAATAACATTTATCTTAACATTAAATCTTTGGTAAAATGAAAAATAGAGTTTTGGAAATTGCCAAATAGTTTTCAGAAAATAGATATTATAGAAGAGGAAGTTCAGCTTAATGGGAAATTCCTAATAAGACCTTTGATATGATGTAAAAATAGATGAAGAAACTTTAGTAAATATAAGATGAAAATATATTAAAATTATAGCAACATTAAATAAATGTAATAAGAATTAATTATATAATAGTCTGCATAAAAAAATTAGGGTTTAATTGCTAAAACACAATATTTTTTAACTAGTATCAAAAAAAAAATCCTAAATTCATTTGAAAAAGATCCAAAATATAAATTATGAATTTATTATCAAATTAATCTTTGTTTAAATAGAATAGTTGTAATTAAAATCTTAAATAAAATAATAATTATTATTAATCGAATTAACATTAATAAATTTAATTCTTTTGGATTTTAAGAAACTATATCTTTATTTAGAACTGTTGAGTGATATTATTTTTTTATTGAAGCTTTTTATTCTCAAAAACATTAAAAATTATTTACATATTAAAGCAATCTAGTATACTTAAATAAATACATTAGTAAAATAATAATTACTATTTCAATCTCAATTAATTTTATAAATATTGTTATTCTTTTGATTAACTTAATTGTATAAACCTTTCTTCACATGCAAATTATTTTCTCTAGATAAATCTTATTGATAGAAATAGAATTACTTAAATGAATGCTTAAATGATAATCTATTTATACTTTTTCTCTATTATTTTAAGTATAATATAAAATTATGAAATCATAAATGTTTTATTCAAGAACTGCAAATACATAATACCATAATATGTATGTCGAAAATATTTAGATTTTTTTAACAATTTTTATATTAATAAATTAATTATATAATATTCTAATGAGGAAAGTTTTACCATCTATTATGAAACATGTAAGTGAAAGATTTTACAACTTAAAAGGTAAATCAAACAGAATTTGGAGGACCAAATGTACTTAAATTAGGAGAATCTTTAATACCTAAACCTAATTAAAACTAATCTCTAATTGAAATACATTCAACATCTATAAATAGAGCTGATATTCTATAGAGATAAGGGAAATATCCTCCTCCAAAAGGAGTTACTAATATTTTAGGATTGGAATTTGCTGGCTATGAACTTGATAGAGAAGGCAATAGATTAAGAAGAGTAATGGGAATATTATCTGGAGGAGGATATGCCTAATATGTTGCTGTTAATAAAGATCATTTAATAGATGTTCCTTCTAATATTACATTAGATGCTGTATAATTTATTTATTATAATAGGCTGGTGGAATTAGTGAAATCTATTTGACAGCATATTTGTAATATAAATTATCAGAATTAAAAAAAGGAAATTCATGTTTAATATATGCAGCAGCTTCAGGAGTTGGTTAAGCTACCTTATAATTATGTAATCACTATGGAGTCATAGGAATTGCTAGTTGTTCACAAATGAAAGTTTAAAAAATCCAATAATACACTAATTTTATTGTTCATAGAGATTAATCTATTAAAGATTAGATTTAAATGATAAGATAGTATTAACCATAAGGAGTTACAGCAGTTTTCGATTGTGTTGGATAATAAAATTATCAAATGACTTTAGAATCTTTGGGTATAGATGGTAAATGGATTTTATATGGTTTATTGACAGGAGGGTAAATTGAAAAATTCAATCTTGCTCCATTATTAGGAAAACGAATTCATCTAATAAATTCTACATTAAGGTATCTAAATTTATGATTATACAAGATCTCGCTCTGATTAATTTAAGGCAGAACTTGTAAAAGATTTTACTAAGAATATTTTGCCTTTAATTGAAAAAGGGTAGATTTCTATTCCAATTCAATCTGTTACTAAAGTATAATGGAATGAAGAGGGAATAAATAAAATAATTAGATTACATAATGAAATGGAACTAAATAGTAATGTAGGAAAATTAATTGTTTCATTTTAAAATGATTGATTATTATTATTATAAAATATAATTAATTTGAAATTTTATCATGATTTTTATAATATTTAAGTTACTTTTATACTTTCGAAAATATAGTATTTATTTAAAGTTATATCATTTTTTAATTTCAGAGGAATATTGAAGAAAACAATTATTACTTCTTCAAAGTGATCAATATCAAATGTTCAAATTTTTGTAACTAATAAGGAAATTTGAAATCTTGATGTTTTAAATAAATAAATTACTAGTAGAAGAATGCATTACTCCATAAAATCTTAATTATTAAAGTACATTTCATTAAAATGATTATGGATGGATTCATATTTATGATAAAAAAATATCTACTAATTAATGTTCACTTAAATATTTACACAAATATTTGGTAGATAAACTAGATCAAATGATCAATGGACATATTTTTATTATTTTTATAGAATATATCAGATGAATATTGGAATAACTCATTAACAAAAAAAATTAAGGTAATATTTATATCAATAAAATAAATTTAAGGTTTTTTCCAATAGATAGTTTTCTATTGATTCTTATATTTTTATAATAAAAGTTGATAACCCCTAGAAGGCTTAAGAATATTAATGATTTTTGGTTGGATACACTAATTTGTGATTATCAAATAATTATTTTGTATATTATTTTAAATGGACTCACAAAAAGCAAGATTTAAAATTATTATGAGTTTTTAAAAATTATTAATTATTAATTAATTTATAAATATCAAAAATTCTAAATTATTCTATCAAGCATTTCTTCTAAATCTTAATTTAATTTATCAGCAAGTTATTCAATTGCATTAATAAATTGAAAGAAATCCATTAAATTTGTATTACATGATCTCAAAATAATTTTCCTGAATAGTAAATCATAATCATGTTTTAAAAATGTCTAAGAAATCATTTATGGGAAACTTGCTAATTTCTAAAACTTAGAAGATGTCAAATATTCCTAAAATTTGTATCCAGATAAAAAACCATAAATTTACATAATTTTTGAGAATATGGTTTCACTTTAATCAATATCTAATTTTTTATAACTTTCAAATCCTTAAAGTTCTTCTTAATCTTCTTTAGACATCATCGCTAATTTTATTGCATCACCAACAACTAATTCTTTGACATAACTATCTATCAAAGATTCTTCAAAAACAGATTTCCCATTTGCTTAAAAAACTTCATGTTCAATTTAAAGACTTGGATTAGAATTAACTTCTAATAACCATGGTTTACCTTTTTCGTCAAGTAAAATATCAAATCCTAAGACTTAAAAGCATTTGACTTCAGATACTCTTTTTTAAAATACTAATTTTTAATTGAATTCTAAAAATGGAAGTAAACTTTTTAAATAAGCAACAACTAAAGTTTCAATTTCATCTTCAATATCTTTATTATTGTATCCTAAAATTTCTAAATTTTTTTTAATGGATGAATAAGTTCTTTTAGTTCCTTCATTTATATCTAATATATTTTGACCATTATAAACTTAGAAATTAGTATTTCTCTTATTAAGAGAATAATTGGTTAAATGCATAAATGGATTCTTTATATTTTTATCATTAGGTTTTTCATAATCTACAGTACAAAATCTAGCTAGTCCTTCCTTATTAATATAACATATATAAGGATCTAGAGATGTTATTAGAACATATAATCTTAGATCAAATTTCTTTTTATCTATTAATAAAGGTTTTGAGATATATGATTGTATTACTATACTTTCATAATTTTTGATATCTTTTAAATTTTTTATCAAATAAATTCCATCCCCTTAAGACCCTGCATCAGGTTTTGCTATGTAAGTACGAGTACTTTTATATTCCTTTTAAAATTTATCAAATTCATCAGGTATAATGTAAGTTTTAGGAAAGAACTGATATTCATCTGGAAAATATTAAGCAAATTTATTCAAATAAAATGATGATTATGTTTTATGAGCTAATAAATCCATTCCTGGGAATCGATTAACAGATTATGTGAAATATTCATCATAATTTTATTATTTAAATGGTAATCCTAACATACAAATATCACCATCATTAAAAACTTCTTTCCAATTATATTTTGATATTAATTTACGTATTAATCTTGTTTCACCTCTACAATTAATTGTGTTTACTTTTATAACTTTCTACTTTTTATATTTATCCTATTATTATTGAAAGTTTTCATAATTAGTTTTGAATTCATCTACTTATTATTCAGTTACAGTTAAAAGATCATCATTATTTTGATTCCATGGTGAAATATCATGAAGTTATTATTGTTACATATGGATTGAATTAATTTAATTAATGAAATTATTTAATAGTAGGAAATCGATTATAAAGGAATAAGATTAAGAATCTGATAAATAACGATAGATAGGAGATTATCTTTTAGGTTGGTGTTTAGGTTTACAGTAGTTAAAACTCTTGGATTGGGTACATTTGGTTTAGTCAAATTGGCAATTCATTAAATAACTTAAGAGAAAGTAGCAATTAAAATTTTGGAGAAATCAAAGATAATAGATGTGGCTGATGTTGAAAGAGTTTCTAGGGAAATACATATTTTAAAATTGATTAGACATAAACATGTTATTCAATTATATGAGGTATTAAAAGAATAAATAATTATTCAAAGATAATTGAAACTAAGAAATATATATTTTTGGTTATGGAATTCTGTGATGGAGGTGAATTATTTGATTATATAGTAAAGCATTAAAAGTAATATTTTAATATATATTAATATAGACTATCTGAAATTGAAGCATGTAAATTTATTTAAGAGTTAATATCTGGAATTGAATATATACATAAATTAAATATAGTTCATAGAGATTTGAAACCTGAAAATTTATTATTAGATTATTAAAAGAGTTTAAAAATTGTAGATTTTGGATTAAGTAATACATATAAATAAGGAGAATAATTAAAGACAGCATGTGGTAGTCCATGTTATGCAGCACCTGAAATGATACAAGGGAATAAATATAATTCCTTATTAGTTGATATATGGTCATGTGGAGTGATTTTATTTGCATCTATTTGTGGTTATTTACCATTTGAAGATGTAAACACATCAGCTTTATATAAAAAAATATTGAATGGAGAATATAAGATACCTAATTTTGTATCTCCTGAAGGTACAAGTTTTTTGAAAGGAATCTTGAATATAAATCCAGAAAAAAGATTTAATTTAGATTAAATAAGATCTCATCCTTGGTTTAAATTATATAGAAGATCTCATCCTATTCCTCCAGGGATTATTATTGGATATCATAGAATTCCTATTGATAATAATATTGTATAATAATTAAAAGAAAGAGGATTTAATGAAGATTATATAAAAATTTGTTTGGATGCAAATAAATAAAATAATGTAACAACTTCATATTTTTTATTAATGAAAAGACATTTAATGAATGGAGGAATATCAACAGCAGATATTAATTCTGTACATTTTGATTAAAAATTATTAGAACCGATTTAAAGAGTTTAGAAAGGTAATTTATATTAATATTAAATATAATAGCACCTATACTTGGTTTTTTAGATGAATCAATGTTAAAAACATTGAATTCTAATAGATCTCAATCTAATCAAAGTCGTCAACATAAGAAAATGCATACACAATAAAATAGAGGACATTATTATTTATAAGATGAAAAATTAAATAAATCAATCTAATTAAAATAATCAAATCGTTAAGATAGTATAGATTCAGATGAAGAATTTAGTAAACCAATTACATCAAATGTAAAAAAATAAAAAGTTAGAACAGAATCAAATTATAATGCTGATTCATAATTAAATTAGACAACTATGATTGCTGGTAAAAGATAATCTATTTCACCTGCCAATGCAAATCTTATTTTATAATACATCAGTAAATTAATATATTTATATATTTAAATTAGAACAATAAAAAAAATTAACTCCTACATCTATTAGAAATTCATGTTAATAAAAACCAAATATATTCTCTTTAAATTATTAAAGAAATGTTTAAACAATTTATGATCATGATGGCTTAAAGATTATGAATTCAAATAAATAACAATCTAATGAATAAAAGAGAAGTCAAAATAATTAATGGATGCCTTAATCGTTAATGAATCCTTATTAATTACTATTATAATTGAATTCAAGAAAGGGATCTCGAGATTTAAGTGCTCCTCATTCAACCAAATGTGCTAATAATCCAAAAAGTAAATCAATTAATAGGCAATTTTGATTATACTTATCAATTATTATATTAAAATGAATTTCTTTATGAATCTCTTTGGATAAAGTACTTCTGGACCATAACCAGATAGTTATGAAATTAATGGTTAAGAATATCATGAATTAAATTTAATTGCTGAAGGAGGTTATGGTTTTATTTGGAGAGCAATTGAAACTAAAACAAGAAAATTTTGTGTTATTAAGAAAATTATTTGTCAAAGTAAAGAAGCAATTGAATAAGCATAATAAGAATTAGATTTACATGTAAATTAAGACTTATTCATATATTAAATAGAAACGAATTCAACATCCTAATATTGTCAAATGTTATAATGGTGTAATCAAATTTAATAAGAAATTAAATCAGACTATTGCATATATGGTTTTAGAATTATGTGAAGGTGGTACATTAATTGATTTACTGAAGAGATACAATGAAAAAAGGTTGAGTGAATAATAAATACTTCTAGTGTTAAAAGTTATTTTTCACTTTATCATAGTAATTAGTCTAAGCAATTAAATATCTTCATACCTAAAATCCTCCTATTATTCATAGAGATTTAAAAGTTGAAAATGTCTTATTGCATAATAAAGTATTTAAAATATGTGATTTTGGTTCAGCTAGTACTGAAAAAATTGATTTAAAGTATGTTCTATTATTTAAATTAGTTAATTAAATAAACAGCAAATATCTTAATATGAAGAGAGTTTTGCCAAATATACAACAGAAGTATATAGGCCTCCAGAAATGACTGATTTATATTTAAAGTATGAAATCAATGAAAAAGTTGATATTTGGATGTTAGGATGCATTTTATATACAATGTGTTTTTATAATCCACCATTCTAAGAATCTTCTAAATTAGCTATTGTTGAAGCTTCATATATTATTCCAAAAGATAATAAAGTATACAGAAGTATTTAAACATATTAGTATTCAAAAAAGATGATAGATTTGATTGGGATAATGCTTTAGCCAAATCCTAAAAATAGAGCATCAATTTTTGAAATAGAAGAAATATTGAAAAATTATGAAACATTAAAATAAATAGTAAATAATTAAATAATAATTTATAGTAAAGTTAAAATATATAAGAGGATGATTTTGGGGAATTTTAATCAGGAGATTAAAAATAAGAATAATAATAAAAGAGTGTTTAATATGATGATTCATTAATTTGATATTATGTACATTTGAATTGTATTTTAATAAATTATTTGAATTTCATTTATTTTAATTAAAATGAATTCTTTATTTACTATTCTTAAAGACATACAAATTAATGTGCCTTAATCATAATTATAACATTCTTTTGTTTTATGTGGTTAAACTCAAGTTGGAAAATCAACAATTGTATATTTTTTATTTAAATTTAGGTTTCTAAATTAACATCATAATAAATATAAGATTAAGCAGGTTTGATATATACATAATAAAAAACAAATATTATAGGTTATTAAGCAGTCCTTCAATATTTTGAGATTTCTGGATAAGCATTTAAATAATTATTAACTTTACCATTAAATAAACAATCATATTAATAGTACAGTTATATTTTAGTAATTGATTTATCAGATAATCCTCATGAAATTCTAAATACATGTAATTCAGAAATTAGATATATAAAGGAGGAAACAGAAAAGAAATTATAATAATCAATAGATGTTGATACTTTTAAACAATTGGAATTAAATATTTATGATAAGATTATGATGCATCATGATAAAAATAGAATAATTCCTTCATATGTTCCTATTATAATTGTAGGATGGAAATATGATTTATTTTCTAAAAATTTGGATTAAGAATCTAGAAAATGGATAACAAGAGGATTAAGATATTTAGCACATACAAATAATTGTTCACTTGTATTTGGAAGCAATTAAGATTATTAATTAGTAAGATAAACTTTATAATATCATGTAAAACCATCAGCTTCTATATATCAACATGATCATTTAAAATAATTATGTATCACTCAATTATCTGATTCAATTGAAAATATTAATTTACCTCCTTCTGGAAGTAACCCTTTAGATGGATTTAACAAAATTATTAAAGATTAAATTGTTGCTGTAGTAAATAATTAAAAAAAGAAAAAATAATCGAAAATAACAGAAGAAGATTGGAATAATTATAAAGAAGAAAAAATTGATAGACTTATAAAACAATATGAATTTTAATAAAAATAAACAACAAAGCAGGAAGAATCAGTATTAATTTGATACAATAAATATATATATATAATATATTTATTTATGATTTTAGAATTAATTTTCCTATTAACAGGTGTGCAATCAATTATTCTAAAATTCAAAGTTCCACCTGGATAATAATAATGCATTAAAGATTCTGTGTCTTAAAATACACTCATATATGGAAATTATGATACTACATCCTTGCTATATAGTTTTACATTAAGTGTAATTAATTCATACTATTTTATTTTAAGATAATAAATTAATAGGATTAAGAGACAATCATTATTGAACATTCTAATGATATTAATCAATAATTTCATTATGTAATGTAGGAATCTGGAGAAATTTCAATGTGTTTTGAAGTAGATGATTATGCTGATATTACAACTTTTAATCTATTTTATGAAAGTGGTATTTAAATAGTATTAAAATTTATTATAGGAGCTGAAATATATGATTAAGATTTATTGGCCAAAAAACAACATGTTCTTAATTTAAATGAAACTTTAGACACAATGGAATAATTGTAATAAGACATATCAAGAGAATAATTATTGATTGTTGATAGAGAAAATAAAAGAAAGCATAGTTTTACAGATATTTAAACCAAAATAATTGGGTTTGCTGGCATAACCTTTGGATTATTAATTATTGTGGCTGCTTGTTAAGTTATATATGTCAGAAGATATGTAGTGTATAAAAAATTAGCTTGATTTGCTTGAATATAAAGTAGTTAATCAAGTTTTCATAAATATTTTAATATTAAATTCTAGAGAAATATAATATTCTAATTGAAAAAACCTATAAAGAAGAAATACTTATTTATTATTAATAGAATTAATTTAATACTAATATTTTTAATAAGATAATAAGAGGTTTCTTATCTCTAAAGTATTTAAGTCTCAGTAATTAAATAAGATATTATGTTATTTTTTATTGAATAATAATTTATATAAAAGTTCAGAATTAAGAAGTCAATTTTGTTTTATTTTCTAATTAAACAAAGAATTTAGATCTAGCGTTCAATTCAACATTAAATCCTTTTTTGACGAATTTTTGTAGAACTTATTGGAATCTTTAAATATCTAATCTTTCAGAATTATTAAGGTATTCTACTATATAATTTTATAATTTACTTCTAGCTATCGAAGGCTTCATACCTTAATGTTAGTAGGATTCTTGTAAGAATTTCTCGAATCTTGATTAATCTTTTATTTCATCATGCAAATACTGGCATCTTATACCATAAGGACAAAACCCTTGATTAAAATATCTGTTGCATGGTTTTGTCTTATATTTCTGATGTAAATGAGTCTTAGCTTATAACTCAGAAAAGCCATGGGCGAATGAACACTGAAAATAACTTTAAAAAATACCTCATTTCCAAATTTACATTATCCAGTCAATTAAAAGTTCTTACACAACTCTGTCTTCTTCTTTTTTGTATAGTCTTCAATATATTGTCTTTTTTCTTCAATTGTCTCAAAATATTTCTTTTTTGGTTAAACACTACAATATTATTTTAAATTCCTTACTCTATTTAGAATTATTCTTCATCTTCATCAGTACTTGCATTCTAATAGTCAATGCCTTAGTAATAATATTACTTAAGTGGAGTTAAACTAATCATTATTATAAATATTTATGTTTATTTACTAATAAAACTGAAAGATTATTTTTATAATTTTTTTTGTGGAATCAATACAAATATTCATCAGTGTCCCAATCTAATATAATGTATGAACTTTTAATTTTTTTTTAAATTTTCAATTTTTCGTTTACTATTATAGAATTTCAAACATCATCTTAAATTTAAATGTCAAACATCAATTTATTTTCTATTATTATTATATATTCCCTATATACTTATTTCTCATACATTTCTAAAATTTAAAATTATCTATTTCTTTACTTAAACAATATGTATATATATTTAAATCCATGCATGTTAATGAATTAAATTCAATAAAGCTTATTTATACTATATTTTGTCAAAATTCATTCATTTTTAAAATACTAAACAAGCAAGCTCAGTTCTGGTTTAAAGAGTTACTAAGAATAATAAAAAAAATGAAATTTTATATCTAAGTTTGGATTCTTAACAAATTTTGTAATATAAAACTTTAAATCTAAAATTATGATTACTATAAGAAATGACAATAATTCAAACTAAAAACTAATATTCATATATGAATTAATACTTATAATTGTTGTAATATTGAATTATATTTAATATATAAAAGTTTTCAGTTCAATTATAAATAATAAATGAATACTAAAAATAATTTATTAATAATATAATCGTTTTACATATATATAAGTTTTAATTTATGATTTATATTAATAAATAATAATTAATATAGTTTAAATAATGAATTTTCTTAATAAAACGCTGAAAACTGCCTCTTAATCTGAACCAGATTTATAATAGTATTAAGACATGATAAATGGGCTTGAGAATGTATGTCAAAATCAAAGCTGTAATTTACATGACAAAAAAAAATAAGATAGAAAAAAGAAACTATAATATCAAATTTTCAATCTTTCTTTAACCAAAACAACTTTAGCAAGTATTCAAACTATGTATCAATTTACTAAAAAGTATATCATTAATTCTATTAAAGAACTCTTAGATAATTAAATTAAAATTAAAAAGTAACTATAAAACAAAATTTTTAAGAATCAATGAAAGAATATAATTACTAATTATATAAAATTTCTAAAAATCTACCAAGTATTTTTAATACATAGCATCTTTAAACCTTTCGAATAAGTAACTGGTATGAAAAAATAAAATCAACATGTTTTAATAATGAAATATAAAAGAATGAATAATTAATACTTCATAATCCAGGTTAGAGGGATGAAGATAATGATTTTATAATTATATGATTTAAATCATACTATTCTCTTTTATATTTTGATAAATTAAATAGAAGTTGTTATTTTTGTTATTTTAATTAGTTGTATATTTATTTGTGAATTTATTTAGATTATTTTTTGTATAAGAATTATTGCTCAAATACCCTTAAGTCATTTTTGTTAGTTCTTTATCAATACTGATTACAATTGTTATTATAAATTAATACAACTAAATTTATAAAAATAGCAATACAATACTTATTTATATGTTTGATATTATGGTAATTGAATATTAAAACCATAACATCTAAGAAATGATGAAATTCTTTTTTTGAAAAAGTGAAATATATTTTAAATTTTAATAATATAAATTCAATGAATAAATAATAAGACATTAATAGGAGATTGGCCTTATTTTATCATCCATTATTTTTATAATTAGTTGATTTATGGATGTCTTTGTTGGGGGATACTAAAATAGGATTCATTACATTTATTGAGTTAAATATCAGATTGCAGAAGGCTCTTTTGATTGAGTTTAATCTAAAAAATGCATGTACTATTTATTAGAAATTGAGTTATGTCTGCCTTGAATGATTGGTTAAAAGAAGTTTAAGATTGCTATGATTTAAAAACATTATACATAATTGAACCAATTAATATAGATGATGAAATAAAATAACTTCCATTTGAGCCTACATTAACTTCATTAGATTACAATAATTTTATGTTAGAATTTTAAGATAATCCAGCATAACAGTATTTGAATGTTAAAATTAATTCAGAAATACTTGGTAAATTTTTCTTTGATTTATGCACAACTTGGTGTATTCATCTAGACATAGAACTCTTCCATATATTTGGATTTACTTTATTTTTTGCTGTGACAAAAGGAGATAAGATAAAATAGTCATAACTTATGACATTAGATGATGTATAAACATTACCAAGTACTTTTTTTGAGGATTTTTCTAATTTGAAAATCACTTATTTAAAATTTAAGAAGAAAAATTTAATATATTATAGAGCATGGTGTGAATGGAATTATTTAAGAATGCCTGAAATAGGAGAGAATATGTTTGATAAATTAATTTCATTATTTTCAGATGAGTATTAGATATAATTATTTAAATAGTCCTAGAGTAGAAGATTTTTATGATTACTTTTCTAATATTATAGAAATTGTTAGTAAAGAAATCACATCTTCATTACAAAATTAAAATACAAAAGATAAAGAAGTATTCCATACTAATCAAGATAATCAATAAGCTTAAGTTCAATAAGAAATTACTCATTAATAAGAATCTAAAGATGATGAATAAAATAAATAGTCAATTGAATAAGATGAGGCAATGTTATGGTATGAGTAATAAAAAAAGGATTTGCCTGAAGAATTTAAGGGTATTAATTAATAATATATTTAGAATAAAAATCTGATGTTTTAGGAAGATGTTATTTATAATAGATTCAACCATTACCACCAGATTTATTTATATTAAGATATAATGAGAGAGAAAAATGTTATGTTTTAGAAAGGAAAGTAAAGATTCCAATAATTGGTGTATAAAAACCAATAATAAATACTACTGGGAATGAAAGAGTTCATTTATAAAAATAATATTTTAAATAGGATAAAGATACTAGTTTATTTTATACAAGTAATCCAATTAATGATGTTACTGTTATATCATAATAATAAAATTAAATAAAATAATAATTGCCTAAAGTTAAAAAATAGAATATTTAATAGGAAAGAGTCAATAAATCATTTTCACAATATGATAAAAATTACAATCAAGATAAAGGAAATGTATTATTACCATAATTTGCATAAGAATAATTGATATAAAAATAAAATAATTCTTCTGGAGTAAAATTGTTTGAATAATATTCAAATGAAATCAATATCAAAAAAAGAGAAATTAAATAGGATTTACCATTATAATTAATTAAACATCCTAGATCAACTATTACAGTTGATTTAAAAGAAGATCCACATAAAGAATTAGGAAGAATCAATCTAACTCCAATTTAATCATTTAGATAAGCTTCATAATTACATAATACTAATTTGACTTTTAAATAGATTTAATCTATATAAGAAACTAAACATTTATGGTAACCAATGATGACATAAGAAGAAATGGAAGTATTATTATTAGATGAGAAGAAATTTTATCATATTTTGCATCTTTTAAAATTGAAATTTAATTTTGATCATAGATCAGAATATTTAAAATAGTTTAAATTAAAATTAGATTATGTATCTAAAAGAGATGAAATGGGAGGAATATTAACTAATGAAGATAGAAAAAGATTTCATGAAAGAATAGCTATGATTCTTGAAAGAGAGAAAAAAAGAAAGAAACGTAGAAGAAGAAATATAATTGATCCATACAAATAAAGAAATAGGAGTTGGTCTATAAAGACTAAATTCAAAAATAGAAATTGTAGAGAGTAATTTAAATAGATTTTTATAACTCCATTGCTTTAATGATAAATATTTTAATTATTATTTAATAATTTAGTAATCATTCTATTTATTAAACAGACTTTAATTTTAATGAAATTATTGAATATAAAGTTAAGTAATTATGTAAAAACTTTCTTTTGAAATATTTTTAAACCTTTATAATTGCTTAAATTTATTCATTCTTAGTAAATTTCTATAATTTTTATTATTCAACTTCTTCAATCAATATTTGATTCATAAAATTTATTAATCTATCTTTATTTTTTAATATTTCAAAATTTATAATATATTAAAATATATCCATTTTTCTAGTTATATCTTCTTGAAAAGTTTACTCCATCTTTTTTTACAATAAAGTATAATTATCTCCATGTATTTAAGATAATTCTTATTTTAAATCATCTTAAGTAAATTCTTAATTTGAATTCAAATTTTTAATTTATTTTATCCATATAAATTAAGTTGCTACGTGAAAGGCATTAACATTTATTTATCCTTTTGAAATCATATGAACTTCTCTATAAAGTTCAGCAATCTATCCAGAACTTAAAGAAAAGTTTGATTATACAAAATCTTAAAACTTTTTAAAAGTAATTGGTGGATTTGGAAATACTGAAAATAATTGTTTATATCTTTAATTTCTATCTGCTCTAAAGATTTCTAATAATAATTATAACACATATCCAGTTTAAACCAATATATTATTATTTACAATTATAGATGCTTATTTTAAAGATTTCAAAATCATATTTTGATTTTATTTATTTAATTTACTTAAAAACAATAAAATGATTTTTTCAGCTTTTTCTATTTTTATATAATTAACTAATTCATATATTGCATCAAACTATTAAATCCAAACTCCTTTAATCAAATATCTTATATGAAGATAAAAATATAATTCTTCTTTTGTATATATATCATTTAAGAAATGACGAAATTAAACAATTTCCCAAACTTTATCAAAACTAGGTATCATTAATTAAATATAAAATCTATTAATATATTCTTAAACCAAGAGTTTATTATCTTTAGGAATTATTTATATTTCATGTTTTTCTAAACTAAAAGTACTCAACCATGAAAATACATAGGATTGAAAAGACATAGAATACTCTTTTTACATTTCCTAATACATACCATCCATTATTGCTCTAAGAGTACCCATGAAATTTGCAGACATCTATTAATTCTCTATTTAATGAGATAATATATCAAGAGTAGATTTATCTAAAAATAAAGAAAAATGAGGATAATTGAATCTTAATAATGAGATATCAAATTGATCGTCTTATTTAATTTAAGAATTCCTATTATTATTTTAATCTAATGAAGATGATACTAGATATCTAAAAAATGCTTATTCAGATTCTAATGGTTTTGTTATTTATGCAATTTAAACTTCTTCATAATCCATTCTACTCTAAAATGGAGGTTCTATTTCTTTACTTCTTTTCACAGTTAAATGATCTATTCTATTTTATAATACTTTTATTATATCTTCAAATAAAGTTATTTTATTAAGTTTTTATAAAATAGAATATTTATAACTAATTAAATCTTCTTTTGACATTTAAAATAATTCATAATATTTTTATTTTTATTCTTTTAAACATTAAACTTCAAATTAATAATTTTTTATTTAATCTTCCTAAACTTAAACTTACATTTACAATTCTTTTATTATACTAATTTACATTTTATCTTGTCTTTTTGCAAATATCAATTATTATTTCAATTCCATTACTATTTAATCATTTTCTGTTTATATTACTTATTATTCTTCAATTATTTATGTTTGTTCTTAAATCTGTTTTTTTATTAATGGTTTTATTACACTTTCTTTATCCTTTATTTCTTTTAGATTATTACTCAAAATTTCTACTGTTCTTTAGAGTTATAAATTTCGTAATACATATTAATTTTTATCTTGAATTGTTAACTTACTTTATTTTATTTAATCCTTTTCCAATAATAATTATGTATATTCTTTTAACTTCAATTCTTTATCTTCTTTATATTTACTATATTAATCTTCAAGATCCTATATTTTACATTATAATTCATCAAAATATTTCAAACAACTTTACATTATCTTAACAAATTAACTAGTTATTGTATCAACCCTGATATCATCAAACATTCCCAATAAAAAAAAATAATGTTAAACCTTTTCCTTAACCGATGGAAATCTCACACTAATCTGATTAATCAATTGCTAATATCTAAATTACTCAATTCTTACTTTTATTACTCATATTTATCATAACTTCCTTATCTAAAAGAATTATTGATTGGTTTTAACATTCTAGGAGTTTATGCAAAACCTTTTTCAGAATCAAATATTTTCTTCATTTTAATAATACTCATATTTATATTAATATTTATATTTAAACCTTAATCAATATTATTATGTAAAATTTATATATTTGATTATATGATACAATTATTAATCAATTTTCTATCTTTGACACAACTTGTAGTTTAAAATAAGCTGTTAAAAATACTTATTATATTTCAATGATTTATTATATATTTAAATTATATAAACTTATTATTTCTTTTACTTTTGTATATAGGATTATCAAGAAATGATGATTTAACAAATAAAATTTGAAATTATTATGATATATTTAATTCATTTATCATTTTATATTATATTAATTAAATAAAATTAAAAATGTCCAAGGGAGATGCTAAGACATTGAAAGAGGAGATTCAAAAATTATATGATCCATTGTTATTCTATTAACATGGTGATAATCCTGCTTATAAAAGATATATTGAAATAATGTAAGAAAATGCTCAAGAGGGTAAACAAATAGATCCAAGAACCTATTTTGTTAATAAATTGCAAAGGTAAATATATTATTTATATTGTTAAGAATCCATGTAGCAAGAAATATCTAAGATTTTGTTGAAAGGGACTTGAAATGCTTTAACTTTGTTAGAATCTTCCCAGTTTGGATATGTACAACAGGATTCTTTTTATAAGGTTAATAAACTTATTCTATATATAAGCTGCATTAACACATAGATAAATGTTTTTGCCAATTGGATAGAGAGGTATAACCAGTATTAAATAAACTTCATTCTTTTACAAGTATTAATTTAGTATTAAGTAATAAAAGTTTTGGGTATGTTGGATTAGCTGGTTATGGATTGTATTTACTTGGAGCATCTTATTTATGGTGGTAAGTTACTAAAATGACAGGCACAAAATTCTATAAACATTGTTTATTAGGAGAAAGATAATGGTCATATGAAAGAGAAAGATAAAATAATACTTATGGAAATTACTACTTTAAAGATGTTCCATTGTCATGTGAAGAAAATTTCCCAGATTTAGCAAGAGGAGAAATTGCTAAAAAGCAAAGACCTAAACCAGAATGGTGATATATTAATATTATACATTCATATATCAATATAGTATAATTAACATATGATTTAATAAAATAATATTATAAGAATTTAGAATTGATTTAGATTCAATTAAGTATATATTTATATAATTAGGATAAGAAAATATAATTAAATTTCCATTTTATTAAGCTCTTTAAATCAGCATTCGGAAAGAAAGAATAAGTTAATACTAAGAAAAATTAAAATATCTAATGATATATTTACAATTGATGAATAATTTATGACTCCAGAATTTTTATCGATATCTAAAAATGATTTGTAAAAACCAAATTTAAATGATTTAAGACCTTTCTTCAAAGAATTTGAAAATTTTGCAAATAGAGGTGAAAAAGTAACTGAATTTGTTACTCCTAGAGAAAAACAAATACTCTTTAAGAATAATGTCAATAAACATGACGAAATTAAAAAAAATTGATTTCTAATAATAGATTATATAATAATAAGAATTATAATCATTGTAGAAAGACAATAATAATCAAAAATATTTATTTTTCAAAATCTCTCAATTCTACAACAATAGTAGTATAATAATCAAATTAAAAATAAACAGAAAATAAATAACAAATTTAGTCTTAATTAGAGAATTATCAATTTAAGCTAGATTATAATTAAGTTAAAAAATTTAAAATGAACAATGATCTTATATATATAATTAATAATGTAAGTAAAAGAATAAAATATAATTTTTTTAATAATTTTAATAATTTTATCATATTAATGAATTTATTTGATATTTATCCTCAATTGGATTAGGAAATAGAACATGATATACTATAATATAAAAGAGTCTAAATTAAAAATAGTGGAAATAATTCTTAATTATTTGGTTTTGATAAATGCTATAAAAAAAGTAATAAAAAATACTAAAATTATATATAGGATGGAGAAGTTTATTCAAAAATTTTACAATACCATATCAATAAATTCATCATTACGGCACTAAAGAATTAAATTATAGTTGTGATTGTAATGAATGTGGTGGAAAAGTTAAAAAGAAAATTTTGATTTGTAAAAAAGAATTAAGAGACTATTAATTCTCGCCTCTTAATCAAAGATCTCGAGCATTACCAAAGCTATCTATTTAACCTTAAACAGTTAGACTGCTCAAAAAAGATAAAAGTCTTATTGGCTCATCACCTCATTTTAGTATTTTTTTAATTAATTTTTATGTGATAAATATCAGAAATAAATTGCCTAGAGAAGTACTAAAGAATCTTAGATTCCAGTTATCTAACTAATTAAGGCATAAAATTTAATGAAAAAAATCAGTAGACCTAATAAAATTGAGTTTGATCTTAAAATTAAAATGAATTAACAAACAGAATGTTAATTAAGTAAATTATAGAAAAATATAAATGAAAATAACTAAATTTTAGGAAAGTCTAATGAAAATCTAATGTAAATGTTTAAAGAAATTGATATCATTAAATAAAGAGATTTATTAAAGAATAAATCCTTTAAACAATCTTCTAATCGTCTTCATTATAGAATAAAAACAGATGTCTCTACTTACTATTTTCCCAATTAATCAAAAAACCAAATTTATATTCCAAATCTTAGCCATCTTGAAAACTAAAAAAAAAATAGTCTTAGCATTTTTGAATCTAAAACATCTAGAGTATTAATCAGAAGCGAAAAATTTAATCTTAAATAATCATTAACACAAAGATTATTGTCTACATACTTAAAAAAAAGCATTAGCAATAATAATAGTAACAGCAAATAAGTATATAATAAAAAATAATGATGAATATTTTGATAATATATTTATGAAAATATAAATTAAATTTAGATAATTAAAATATGTTATAGCAGTGTCTCAAAATATTTAGGTTTAGCTTTGCTGCAAATACACCCTCATTAGCTACACCTTGGTCAATGAGACCATTCAAGACTGAAGTATCTGTACCAATTATCAGATTTCATGATGCATAACCTACAGGATAATCAATTACTTTAGATTAAGGTATTTACATATTTTTATTGAATTATAGAATTATTTAATTAACCTATCAGAAGAGATTTAGTCTAAAGATTAGTGAGATATACTGATTTATATAATAAGAAAGTCACTAAAGCAACTTTAGCATTGAGAGATGCTGCATCATCAGGGGCAAAAAATCATCCATAAAAAAAGACAGGAAGAGCACGTTAAGGACATAGATAAAGACCAGGAAGAAATAAAGGTATTAAAGCACATGGAAGAAAAATAAGATCATTAAGAATTGATTTACCTAGAAAGGTTAGATTATAAGCATACAAAGTTGGTTTGACAGCTGCTCTTATTGAAGGTAAATTCACTGTTATAGACACTGAAAAATTAAATGAAGGAAAGACTAAACATTTGGTTTAATTAATGAAAGGCTTTGAATCTTTTACTTAACCATTGTTAATTGTTACTAGTGTTGATCCAGATGACTTATTTTTAAGAGCATCTCGTAATTTAGACACTTTAGAAACATGCACAGTCAAAGAGTTTAATATTATTAAAATTCTTAAGTTCAAATCAATTCTTATTACAAAAGAAGCAATTTTGTAATTAACTGAGTCATTAAAATAAAGAAAATTAACTCTTTTAGGAGAAAATAAGATTGTTAAGAAAGTATTACTAAATCATTTATTAAAATTTAGAAATATTCAGAATTTCCTATTGAAGAATATGATCCTACTAAGCCTTTGGATCTCAAATTCAAAGTGTTAAGAGAATATTTAGAAGACTTTGAAAAATTAAAATAGGAGGGATAATTGGATAAATTTATATAAGATATGCCTAAGACTAAGAAAGTTGGACGTATTAATACAATAAACCACCATTGAGAAAATTATTTGTTTTTAAATAAAGCATTCATATAATTCTAATGATCATTTTCAAATATATCTTTATTATTAAGGATTTTATTAAATTTCATATTCTCTTTATAGAGATTTCATTTTTTATTTTAGATTTTAAGATGAAATAGCAGCCTAACTTAATGTCTTTTTAAAATTTTCAGACTCTTATTTTAATCTTTCCCATCCAGAAGATTAATCTAATTAACTATTATCCTTGATTCCACTCTATTATGATTATTAGGATACATAAGATGATTCATTTTTATAATCTAAATTGATAAATTGTATTTTATTACTTTAACTATATTTTTGTGGTTAATAGGCCTTTTCTAATTCTTATAAAAGCTATTCATTTTGATCTTTTAATTATTGGATTTCTTATAATGTATTCATTTATAATTATCTTTCTTAAATGATAACTTGTTCCATCTCATTTACTCTCTTTTATTCCCAAGATAGTTGAGCATCTTTTAGGTCTACTTATTTTTATAAGTCTCTGTTAGCATTTTCAATATATTATTTTTCTCTTTCTAATTAGGCAATTTATCTATTAAAATCTTCTTGAGCAGCTTAAAACCCTGTAGAAATTTTTCTTTATGAATGATACTCTTTTCCTAATTGCTATATATAATTAAAATATGATAATTACATCTCTGTCTTTAATCAAATCTCTAATTTATCTTTCATATTCTTCAGATTTTCTATTTAATCTTTCTATTTCACGTTCATATTATTGTAATTAGATTTAATATTGATCTTCTCTTTTTGATGCATTTTACATTTAAACTTTAAAGAAATCTTCTTATTTTTCTAATTCTACACCTCTTTGTAATACTTCCTCATGTTGTAATGATATTTATTAAATTGAAACTGTAAGTCTTTGATTTTCTGCACAAACTTCACTATAATTAAGTTATAAATCATGCATTTCCATATCAAACATTTTTATTTGCTCTTTAAGTCTAATTTCTTATTATTATAAAAATTAAATTTGTTATGATTGTAATTCTTTTTCTTATACAGATTTAACAAGTTAATTATTTAAAGATTAATTATCTTTACTTAAAATTTAAATATCAGATTTCATTTCATGAAATTCTTTCTCTTTGATTTATAAAGTATACTTTAGATTGTCATTTTCATTTTATAATTTTTGATTTTTATAAATTTAATCTCTTAATTTCTCTTCTAATTATTAAGCTGCTTCATAACCACGTTCCCCTTTTGTGCTAACCTCTGATAATTTAGATTATTATTTCTAAATTTCAGCATTCATTTGCTTAATTTATTATTATAAAGAGATATTAGTTTCTCGTACTTCATCTAATTAATTTTAAACTTCATCTCTTTCAAGATCTAATTATTCTAAAGATCGTTTTAATATAACATTTTATTCAGATATTTAATTAACTTTATCTTCTAAATTTTCATTCAATTCTCTTAATTATAATACTTATCTTTCATCTTCTATTTTTGTGCTATTCTTTTATTATAATCTTTATAATAATTCCTCTTTTTATTTTTCTAAACTTTCACATAATAATTTTAATTATCTAATTTAATTATCAGAGTCAGTTTTTTATAATTTAAGAGAAGATAATTAAGATTATGATTCTGTTAATTCATTATATAGTTTATTAGATCTTTAAACTTCTTTTTACAATTATTCATTAATATCTTATAAAGTCATTTCATAATTATTTACTTTTTCTGATAATTTTATTGATGTATTTTTAATTTCATGATCATTTGTTTTTAATCCATTTATCATTTATCTTAATTCTCTAGCTTCTTTCATTGCTTCTTCTTTTAATTTATTTAAAAATTCATTTTATTTTGTTTATTAATTGATAACCGATTCTAATTTTAAATTTTCACTTTAAAATCTTTCTTTTTCAATTAAAATCTTTCTTTCTTAATCTCTTAATCTTTCTATTTCATTTGTTAAATTATAATAATCCATTTCTTTATCCTTATTTCTTAATAAATTTTATTAATATTTAAAGGTTTCATCACTCTATTATCTTAAATTCATTTATAATTTATCATTTTCCAATCTTTAATCATTTAGTAATTCTTAAGCTATTTTAAGCTTTTCTTCTAATTGAGAATTAAATATTCCTAAATCTGATAATTATAATTTTAGTGAATTATTCTATTATTATAGTAATTTTAATTCTCCTATTGTATCATTTTCAATCTTTTACTTTTATTCTAAAATATTTTATTAATTTAATCTCATTTTAGATTATTCTCTTTTGTATTGTTCAACTTCTTATTCTAATTATGCAATATCCTATAACTTTAATTTTATTTATGAATCCAGATTTGCATTCTTCTATGATAATTCATTTATTTAATCATTTAATATACGTTTTTATTATTTTAATTCATAATTGTCTCTATCCTTCTCTCCTAAGTCTTTTCTAATTGATTTTATTAGATTTTCTGTTGTTTACACTTCTTTAGTTAATAGATCATTTTCCTTTCTTAATTAATCAATTATAAGTTATTGACCTTAGTTTGGATTTTATTAATGAGACTATTATTAATTCTTTTATTCTTATTTAAATTTTTATAATAAATTATCTAAATTTTATTTAGATACATCCATTCTTTCAAATTCTATTTTCAATTCTCTAATTATTTATTTTTCTTGATCTAATTCTCTTTCCAAATCTCTCTTATCTTGTCTTAATTATTATACAAAATCTTTCTCTCTTTCATATTCATCATTTAATTTTTTATAATTTCTATCATATAATTCCTTTTCTCTTTATAATTATTAATTTTCTGACCTTTGAATTTGAAGTTAATCATCCATTTCATTTAACTAATATTTTAATTTTTAATTATCTTCTTCTAAATTTCTTAATGTCTATACAGTACTTTCTTTATCATTCTTCAAATTATTAACAGCTTTACTAAATACCATTTTGTCAGTTTAATATGCTTATACTACTTATTCTGCATTTTAAGCCTTTAATTATAATTATTCATTTTATTAATATAATTACTAGACTTTCTCAACTAATTATTAATTTTCCTGTTCTAATTAATTTAATATTTTTTTGAATTATTCTTAATTTTTTTCCTTCTCTTCTTCTATACTAGATAATCTTTATTTGATCTAATTTAACTCATTTTTTTTATCAGATTTATTAGGGCTTTATTATTATGGTTGACTAGGCTTTTTCCTATAACGTGATAATTCTTTTCTTAAATTATTTAATTCATCATTTAATTTTGTATTTTCTTCAGTTAACAAATCTAATTGAGTTTATGTTCTTTAAGCCTTTTATTATGTTTCTGAAATAAGATGTTCTTATGCTAATTTCTCAATATTTGTGCCTTAAATATCTAGTTTTGACTTCAATCTCAAAATTTCCTTTTCTCTGTTTTCAATTTAAAATTCTAAATGCTTACATTTTTCTTCTAATAAAACTTTTTAATTATCATTTTCTCTTGAATCTTATTATACTTATAATAATCTATAAATGGTAATCATAAATATATTTACTTCTTCTCTAAATCTTATATTTAATCAATTAATCTTAATGTTTTATCTGGTTAATTACTTGATTATAAATTATTTTCATTATTTTTTTTAAATAATTCTTCTTGTAATTTCTTTTCAGCATTATTTTTTTAACTTAATATAAATTTCCAATCATTTCTCTCACTTTCTAACATCCTTACTTATGATCTCCATTTATTTTCTTTAGTATCACATTCTTCCTTAATTTGAATCATAGTCATATGTAATTAATTATTTTCATTAACAATCCTTTAATTCTCCTTTTTTAAGGGTAATAATAATTATTCAAACTTAGCTGCATTAATTTTAGTCTATTTCTTATAAAATCAATATACTTCTTCCAATTATTTTTTTAATTATTGAAAACCTTCAGTTGTTTTAACTAAATCATTTAGTAATCTTTCAACTAAAGGAACAGAGTCTATTCCTAAGGGTTAACAATAATGCAAAGCATCCAATCTCTTCTTTAATAATAAAAACTTCCTCTCTTGATCCATTTTTGAAAAATTATATATATGTTAATTAATAAAAAAAAGAATTTTGAAATTATGAATTTTTTAAACAGTTAATAAATTTTATATTTATGAATACATATATTCTAATCATTTTCAATATATTATATCTAACTAGTTAATTTATTGTAAATCCCTTTTATTAATAAAGATAATTATTAATAATAATTGTTTGTTAAATTTAAAAATCTCATAATAATTTTAATTTTCCTTTCTTATCCATTATTATTTCTATTCTTAATTATTTTTCAATTAGCCACCTATTTTAAAAATCTTTTTGAATTAATTAATTTCTGATGACAAAATACATTATTAGAATGTCATTATTATTGTTAATACATCAATAATCTATTTGATAGTTAAAGTTTATTTATTGTTTAATTCAAATTATAAGCTTAAGTTGTTTAATTTTATATTAAAAGTTGATTTATGCTGTATAGGATTATTGAAAAGGTCTATAAATAAATTCCATTGAAGTATTAATAGAGATTAAAAGATATAGAATTCGAAAACTTATAAAGCATGAGAGTAACAAATTATCATATAATAGATTGAATTTACAAATGGTATAGTGTAAAAAACATACAATTACGAGATTTTATCAAACAAAATTCAATTAATCCAAGTATGATTAGTTTTATCTAGGTATCTACAGTAATCAAAGAATTAGTTAGAATTTTACTCAAAATGGAAACTCTCCCTATTTTTCCTTTAATTTATTTTCTTTCTTAACAAGAATTATTCTGGTCTGAATTCTTTATAATATTATACACAATGATGTGTTTAATAATGGATATGGCCTTCTCATACTTGATACTATTTTACAATCTAAAATAAAGATGGAAATTTGAAGAAAATATCAATAAACAGTAATGTCGAGTGTTAGCTGATATAGATTAATTGTTATAAACTTAAAATAAAACTCCTTCAAAGAAAATTGAATGGTAGCAACTAAAAGTAGGTCAAATTGTTTGTCTTTAAAAGGGAGAAAAGAGTCCAGCAGATATCTTAATTTTAGAGTCAAGTTAAGAATAAGTATTAATTGATTTTAAGTTTAAATATCCTTGTCCTTGCACATATATAAATTAGGCTTCTAAAACTAAAGGTATTATGACTAAATTCTTAATAAATTTGAGTGGTTGGATATAATTTTAAAGCTGTAAATAAGGAACAATTAAATTGAAAAACGATCCAAAGGCTACTTAATTTACAGATGCAAATATAATTAATAGAGGATAAATTTTGAATCAAACAGATTGGATATTTGGAATAGCAATATAAGTTGGACATGGATGCTTTTAATAAAGAGATCGATATTATAATTGGAACCACTATAATTAGAATAGTTTTTATATATTTTTGATAAATGTTGTAATTTTCTTTTTCCTATTAATTCCAAAGTTAATTAGTTAACAATAATATGAATATCCTAATTATCAAAGTTCAATTATAATGTGTTTGTTACTTTTACCTTAAAATTACTTTATAATCAATTAAATATGGTTATTAATTCATTAATTCAATCTTAATAAATTAGAGATTAAATAATCTCCTGACAAAAAATCCAATTAAATTTAATAATAGTAAGAGTAACTTTTAGAGTAACCTGATCCAATTTTATAGGAATATGATAAGAAAGTCCTTATTTAAGTGTAAAAAGTAGGATCAACAAATAATTCAGTATTAAATCTTGCAATAAACAAGAAAAATCCTACTTAATTCAATATTTATCGATATAATCAATTATCAAATTAAAATATTTTAGAATTGATGAAAACAGATGTTTTAGTTTTTGAAAATCCTTAAAAAATATTAAAAGAGAATGTTAGAGTTTGCTTAATCATTCATGATAAATGTAGATACTACTTTAATTATGAAAAATTATAATCAATTATTGAAAAAACTACTCCTACTCAAAAAAATAATTACGAAAAATTACTATTAGATACAAATAGGTTTTAAGCATATGATGAATAAAAAACATAAGATATTGATTTATTACTTGCTGAAAAATAATAACCTACTTTAAGGATTGTAGAAGAAAAAAAAATATTTTAAAAAATAGGATTTTTAAAAGAATAAACGAAAATTAGTTTATTACAAAAAGAAATGAAAGATTCTAAAGATCTTAAAAAATAACCTGGTGACTCTTCAAAATTAAATCCATATAGTTCTTTTAGAAAATAAAGTGCAAGAAACTTATTTCAATCTAATACTTTAGTCTAACAATAAAAAGAGTCTAATTAACAATAGTAATTACTACCATAATAATAATCTAATAGTATAATTTCTTATAAGAATTCACCTAAAATTTAGAGATAAAGAAGTAGTAATCATCTTTCTTAAAGTTAATTGAATCCAAATGTCAAATCTTAGGGAGGATCGTTAAAAAATATAACTTAAACTTAATAAGATTTAAGTAATGATTAAATAGTAGGTGATGTATTTAATGAATAAGATTTCATTAATAAATTATTGAATAAATCTGATGTAACATCAAATGAAATTTTAATTGTTTTACTATTATGCAATAATGTGGAAAGTGTTTATGATAAGAAAATAAAGAAAATAAAAAATGTATATTATAATCCATTTGATGAATCAATTTTAGATTTTGTGAAGATATTCGATTATAAATTCATATCAAGTGCTACAATTGATAATTTTAAAGTTGAATACAAATAAGATCAAATAATTAAGAAAGCTGTGTCTATATAAGGAGTTGTTAAAATCTTTGATATTATAGCATTATTGTAACCAACTGAAAATAGATAAAATACTCTATCTATACTAGTCAAAGATCCTGAATCATTTGAATTAGATGAAGGAGCTTTATTATACACTAGGAAAGAAATATGTGAAAAGAATTATGATGACCAAAGATACCCTTAAATAAATGAGACTATAGAAGAAATGTTTTGGGATGGATAAAAATCAATCAAATATTTAAAAAAATAATTGGATTTCTAGTAAACATAATAATTCTTAAACAAATTAAATTCTATCAACGAAACATATGGTAATAGGGAAGAAGAATTAGATAATCTTTATAAATAGATTGAATCAGATAGTTAATTATTTTTTATTTTAGGATTGAAGTAATTTATAAGAATGAAAAGTTAATTAGTATCTTAAGAAATTTGTAATAACAATCTTAATTAAGAAATCATGTTTTAAACACTTTTGAAATATAATTATAAAACTTGTTTTGTTATGGATACATATGAAGATTTAATATCATTTTTAAGAACATATCATATTACTGAAAAGAATTCTATTGATTTATTTTTAGAAGTTAATACAATTCATTATAAATTTAGATAATCAATTCAAAATTTAATAGAAAAATCAAATATTTTTGAAGTTTATTAATAAAGATTTGTTGAAAACTTTATTATAATTAATGCAGAAACACTTGAAGCAATAGTAAAAGATGATTATCTAAAATATCATTTTGTTGTACTCTTTTATTTTTCATAAGGTGTAGGAGCTTATCAATTAGATGAAAAATAAAAAGGAAAACTTTTAAAATTAATTACAATTACTGAAAGATATATTGCATCTATAGGCTCAGGATTAGACAATTAATATTTCTTTTACAAATCTAATTATTCTTTTAATTTATAAAATTAAGATCCATAATGTGCACTTTCTAATCCTAATTTTTTAATAGCTAAGACTGATTAAATGCTTAAATTATTATTTTTTTATTGCCCAACCACTTACATAAATTATGAATCTATCATTTTAATATAGATTTATAGATGTTTTTTATTTGGTTTTTTGTCTTATATGATAGACTATTAAAATCCATTTTATACATTAGACGAATTAATTTTCTTTGTTTTAGTTCCAAGCAATGTTGTTACATGTATTCTCAATTATGAAAATTTTCTGCATTAAAAAACATTTGAAAAAAATTAATTTGAAATATATAGAAAGAGATTAGAGTTGATAAAATAAAGTAATATTTATGTTAAAATAATCAAAATCATCTTTATAGCATTACTGGATTCTATTTTAGTTGAGATTTGTTTTAATATATTTGATATATTCTAAAATTAAGAACTTGAAAATTATTCTATTTTTATTTTCATCATTCTTGAATTAATGGAAAAGTCAAAATACATTATGACTCAATTAAATTCATACTATGATTTAGGCAAGTTGCTAAAACTTATATTCTCCTACATAATATTATTATCTTTATTATTATTGATATATAGTCTTGTGATTACAGATATTATCTATTAATTATCTAGATTAAATTTTATTTTTTGGATATTTGGATTAATATTTGCTCTATCAATCTCATTTGTAATATAAGAAGTGTTAATACTTACAGAATTTTGCTTCCCGTCTCCAAATGATATTCAATTTCACATAGAGAATTAAATTGAAATAGAAAAGTTAAGCCAATCATTAAAATACTTAACTTAATAATAATCAAATTAGGCCAAGTTGTTTATTGAGAAATTATTTGAAGGAAAGGATTTTATGGATGACCTACTTCTAAAAAAGATTAAGGGAGATTAACAAATGACTGATTAAATGGAAAAAGACTAAAAATTTACAGATAAAAGAACAGAAAAAGATTTTCTTAATTGGCTCAAACCTTAAAATAAATACATTTATTATATATATGAATTAACTATATTTGGAATTAGAATCTATTAATAAATCAATAATCTTTAGATTGCTTATTTAGTGATTTCTATTATTTAGTTTGTAGTGATGAGTTTATTGCCTATGATACATATTTCTAAGTTTAAACCTTTAGTTCTAATTAGTTTGAGATTTGCATTTTTCATAGTATTGCATATCTTATTAGATACTGAAATAAATGAAACTTTAATGTTTTTAATATCAATTTCTTTGACTCATCATCCATTATTAGGGATTTATGGATATTATTGCGTGTGTTTCATTTCAACTATTTTAGATATGTTGATGGTAGGAATATATAATTATACTAATCCATATCACATTCTAAATCATGCCTTAATTTTAATAGAAGTCTGTGTTCCATTAATATTTTAAGTTTATAAAACTGAATTCTTATAAAGATATTAATATATATTGTAAAACAAATTATTAGATGAATATAAAAAGCTAAATGATGCTTTAGGCTTGTTGATGCCACGATTCATTAAAGAAAGAATGTCAAAAGGATAGATATAAATATCAGAAGATTAAGGAGATGTTGCAATTTTATTTTGTGATATTTATGATTTTGATGATATAATCAGAAATGAATAAATCAAGGTTGTTGAATTTTTAGACAATTTATATCGTTAATTTGATTAATTTTGTTAAGCAAATGAATTATAAAAGATTGAAACTGTTGGTAAGACCTATATGGCAGCAGGTGGATTAAAAGACTATAATATTTCAGATAATTTAAATCCTACAGAAAGAATATTAGATACAGCTCTGTAAATGCAGGAAAGTGTTAAAACTATGAAATATGGAGATAATTAAGCCGTAATTCTGAAAATTGGTATTCATTATGGAAGAGTTATAGCTGGTGTGATTGGAGCTCATAAGCCATAATTTTCATTAATAGGAGATACAGTCAATACAACTAGTAGAGTTTGTTCAACTTCAGAACCAGGTAATGTTACTTTAAGCTAATAAGCCTATGAAAAAGTCTCTAATAAAAAATATTAATTTAAATTAAGGGAGGTAGAAGCGAAAGGCAAAGGAACTATTAAAACATATTAATTTATTAAAGGGAATAAAAAATAACAGTAAGCAATTCTAAAAGTTGCTGATAATGTATCTAAATCTCCTAATCCTCATTTATAAAATTAGATGATTAAAAAAATATCTGAAAATTTGAAGAGTAAACAATAAACTATCTTAAAAAAAGTCTCTATTAATGAAGAAAAATAAGATATTGCACCAGTCACTATCTAAAATACCAATATGAATGTAAATACTAAATTAATATAAATTTCATCACCATAATCTATATAGCCAATGATAAGAGCATAATCAAGATCAGTATTTAATTCATCATATTAAATGGGATTACTTACACCTAATGAATAAGATTAAGATAATAATAATAATAATAATAATAATAATAATAACAATAATAACAATAATAACAATAATAATAACATTAATAATAACAATAAATTTGAAGAAAAAGAAAAGTTTAATATTAATAATATATAAGGTGATGGATTAAAATCTAGTATACCTTTAGGAGGAGCTGCAGCAGGTTAATATACAAAAAGAATTTCAAATTTAGCATTTGAATTAAATCCCATGAAATCGAGAAAATCAGTGTATAAAAGAGCAGGTACAAAAACAAATTTGCCTGAATAAGATTAAATTGTAGGAATGGGTACTAGTGGTTAAAAATTGGCAGAAAGTGTAAAAGTTGAATTGCATCCTGTAAAAAGAAAAAGAACAAGAATAATTGCTGAAAAATAAATGGATTTTATAGATAGAATTGAATCCTTATCAGTTCATAAAACACCAAAAGAATTGAATCTTTAATCTCATATGGATGAATTAGAGATAAGAAAACTAATAGATATTGAAGATAGTATTTATTAAAATGAATATGATTTGAAAAATATGGAAGAAAAAGTTGAAATTTAAAAATATGGTATTTAAGAATCTAACTATAAAAGTGATAGTCACGATTAATATTTTTCAATTTATGATTAATACAAAGAATTTGATTTAAAACAGGTAAAGATTTTTATTGTTTTTATAATAATTTTATTGATAATCAAGAATTTATTTTATTACTTATTAACTTCAATAAATTAAGAATTATAAGTAATATTTATTTGTTAGTCAGTAATTTGTTTAGTATTATCAATAATTATTTACAATATAAAAAAGATATTTATCTTGAAATTACTAATAGGTTTATATTTCCTAATATTTTCAATAAATAGTATTTTAATCATAAATGCTCATAACTCTGAAATGGAATTAATATTTTAAATAAGTTAAATTACTTCTGTTTATTTGAATTTATTCTATTTATAGATTTACAATAAAAAGGATCGAATAAAATTATCTGTACTATATACAATATTAATCTTAATAAATCTAGTATTTAATGAATATATTTTGGATATAATTCTCTTCTTAATTTGCATATTATTATCAAGTTTAATAATTCAAGAAAAGGAATTAAAGATACTAGCTGAAAATTATTAATGTTTTTCGCAATTTGAATCTAAAAATGCTAAATAAACACAAATATTATAATATTTATTACCATAACACATAATAGGTAGATTTTTTTCAACAGATATAACTACAACAGATAACTTCACTGATGTATTTCAAAATTGTACCATTCTGTTTGCTGATATTGCAGGATTTACAAAATATTCAAGTTCAGTAGAACCAGAATAAGTAGTAAATATGCTTAGAATATTATTTTAACAATTTGATGAAGCTTGTTAAAAATTTTAAGTATACAAATTATACACTATTGGGGATTGCTATGTTTGTATGGGTATTATAGATGCTAATAACAGAGATCCTGTTGGTGAAGTAAATTTATATGTTTTATAATAAATAGGCAATAAATGTTGTGTTGTTTGGATTAAAAATGATATAGATAATTTAATAGATAAATAAAGATCCTCAGTTTTAACATTTGAACATGAGAATTGGAGCACATACTGGGAGAGTTATAGGAGGTGTTGTAGGGACAGATGTAGTTAGATATGATATTTATGGAGAGGATGTTACTACAGCCAATAAAATGGAATCGAAAGGATAAGAAGGCAAAATAATGGTAAGTTAAGCTACAAAGGATTTGATTGAAAGTGATGAAGAATGTATTGGTATTTTCGATTTTGAATTTGCTTAAGAAGTCTATTTGTCTTAAAATAATACTACAATATCTACTTATTTTGTAAACTTTGATTAAAATGGTGATGATTAATGAATAATTTATATAATTTAAATTAAACTCATCTATTTATTTCATTTATTTTTCTTAATTTTATTTAGATTACTAGGTAAGATAGATTCATATAAATCATTGAGTTTTTTGAGTTTTTCTAATTATTACTTTTATTAATTCCATCCAAAGTTGATTCTATCTGGCTCTTCATAAGTTCCCATAATTCTATCCCAAATGGATGTGAATTTACCAAAATTCTTCATTCCACCTAAACCTGGTTCGTGATGAATTGTATGGTGAGTACTATATAACAAAAATTTTAATGGTAAAGCAGGAACATTATCATGAATTGAAATTGCCTTTAATTTATTAAATCTTTAAATTTACCCAAGAAGTTGTACATAGACCAAAGAATAAGAATAAATTCATGTGAATTGGAAAGAGAAAACAAGATGTAAATAAAGGTACTGCTTAAGCAAAAGCATCTAATGGATGAAATGCAAATCCGCTAAATGGTGTAATGTCTTTTGAAAAATGATGTATTCTATGTAATTTAATGTATAAATAAGGGTATGTATGAAGCCATCTATGTACCCAATATCTAGTGAATATATTAATAATTTACGTCAATGTTTCATCATATACAACATGTAAAATTATACTTATAGGAATATACCAATATCCATAATCACTTATATTGTAATACATTATACTAAATCTAGGTTATGCAACTCTTATTATAGAGACAAGGAATGTCTCAAAAAACATGTTTATGATTGACCATTTGATATCATAGAAGATATAGAATTTAGCATTTAATTTTGGCAAATAAAGTTGTTTATTCTTTTTGAAAAAGTAATAATATGATGAACAAGAAAGGGTAAAGTATAAAATTAATGCAAATAAAAATGTTTAGCACACAGTTGATACATATTCCCCAACAATTCCATCAAATCCAAATCTAATGAAATTACCTGCATAAGATGGATGATTCTAATATTATTCAAGTTTAATGTTTCTGTCTATCTTTATGAATCCCAATAACTCAGCTTATATTATATAATTGTATATATACCTAAATACCAAATCATCTATTAATAATGATTTATAATTTATATTGATTAAATATTCTTATGGAGTAGTATTAATATGTCTGTTAATTAAATAGCAAAATTTAACTTTTTATATTAATAATTTCAGTTTTATTAAGTTGTTATCGTGTAAATAAATACATTCGTTATTTTAGAAAAAACAATAAAAATAAATGTCAATAATAATAATTCTTTTATCCTTACTTTATTTAACAAATTAGATTTCATTGATAGGATAAACTGCTACAGGTAAGACCATATTAATTTAATTTAGAACGATATTTTCCTAAAATCATGAGTTGGATAAAGAAATAAGATTAAGGAATTGATCAAAGAGTCGCTTTTGAGTCTATATAGTTGATGTTTAAATTTGTAGAAGAAGAACTAACTTATGAAACAGAAAACAATGAATTCTTGGAGTTATTTGAATAATAAGTAAGCATCATCTTTCTATTTTTTAGGTCTTTAATCTTTGTTAAACTAAGGTAGATTCTGAATTACAAAACTATTAAGCTATGATTAAATTCTTGAATGAGGATCTTAAAAATGATGTCAATTTCTTCAAAAATATGATCAAAGACAAAGAGAAGATGTTAGAATAAGATATCAAAGAAATTGAAAAATTAAAAAAATAAACCAAAGACAGGAGTAAAATAGAATAAAAGCTTAAAGAAATAAGCTATCTTATTAAAGAGATAGATAAAAATTTGGAAATTGGAACTGCAGATAAATTATATGGATTATTAGAAATAATAGAATCTAAGGCAGTTATTGGATTATTTCAATATTAAAATGAATATTAAGAAATTTAGTAGTACTTAAAAAATGTGGATTTGCTATTTAAATCGAGAAATTTTTAGTAAGATAAAGTAATATTATGATAAATCATTTGTAGTTTGAAATTATTAACTTGATTTCTATGGTAAAAAATGTCCTTCTAGATTTACATTTAAACATTATAATCAAATTATAAGAGGAATAATTAGATGAATATGAGGCTATGTCTTTTTTTGAAAATAGTAAAGTCACTCATCAAATAGCAAGAGATTACTTTTAAAATGAATTACACACATTTTTATGTATTTTAAATAAAATTAATAGAAACTTTAATAAGTAAATGGGAGAATCTTATATTGATATAAGAAAATACCAATGAAAATTTAGAAATCTTTAGAAATCTAATTTAATAACTAAAAATATAAAATACTAAAATAATTGAAACTAATAATCATAGTATACAATTAGTTAATTTCACTATAAAACATTTAGAACAAGACTTTTTGGAATAAATAAAAAGACAATGAATAAATCTGATTTAGAGTTATATATATAATAATAATTAATAAAAATTAAATAATTTCTTAAACATAACCTATATATAGTTGTATTCTATAAATTTAAAAAAATAAGAAGATCAAAAACCTCCTAAAATAAATCAAACAGAATTCTTTTTAAATCAGATTGACCATTATAATACTACAGTCTAATCCTTAAACTGAAAAAATATCTATTGATATTATTACTAATTTTGAGTCTTCCTTCAATGATTTAGTCTTTTAATTCATGTCTAAATATTACTAATTAGACGTAACCTTGCAATTTTTCATCTCTATAAAAAATTATTTGATATTTTCATTCATGATTTTTTTTAGTTCTGTCATTTCCATTTTCAATTTTTCCAAATTCTTCGATGGATGATTTATCTTGAATTTCTTATTTCTTTTTTTTTATAAACCTTTCCCTGTATAATAAAAAATATCAGGTACCAAATAATTAAAAAAAATAAGAATCATTGCTTTCAATGTTCTCTAATTTGGATCTATAATTAATATTTGATGTGCCAGTAAATAATAACATTATGAATACCTTTTTATATTGTTTTATTGAGAATCTAATTATTGATATTAAACGTCTCATGCTAAACTACCACGTTTCAATACTAATTTTGATTTATCTTTTAAGTTCCAATCATATTTGGATTTTTTCATAAGATTGTAGACTTAAAAATAAATACTTTAGATTGTATTTCATATATTAATAATCCATTATAGGCACTAGCTTGATTAAATCATTGATTAATGTTATACCTATGATTGTATCAAATATAATGAAATTTTTATTCATTAATTCTTATGGATAGTAGGAAAATATATATATGCAGAAAGTTTTAGATAAAAGAAATGAATAATAAGACAATAGATTTAATATATATGTTAATAGAAAATATTATTAAAAAATAATTGATATTTTCAATATTATAAATCACTCAAATATTTAGTTATATAAAATAAGTATTTCAACTAATAAAATGAGTAAGCAATAATAAATAATTAACAAATGGACGATAGCAGATCAGAAAAACATACACATAAAATGGTATACTTATATAATATATATTAGAATATCGACCATATAAAAGATGAAAATATATTCTGTTTAATTTGTGAAGAATAAGATTATACAGAGTAAAACTAAATAATATTTTGTGATGGATGTGATGTTACTGTTCATTAAGAGTGTTATCATGTTGTAAATTTAGGAGCAAAATGGTATTGCCAGAAATGTTTGGCATTAAATGATGACAGAGATTAATAAATCAATTGTTAATTTTGTCCAGAATAATACTAAATACTTGAATTAGTTCAAATAAATGGATAACAATAATGGGTATTAAATATAATTTAAATAAATTAAGGCTCATTCAAGTTGTTTGAAATGGAACCCATTTTTAGTTTAAAATCCTTAAAGTTATAATTTATACACTTGTGAGATAGATCTTCAAACAGGTTACAAGTGTCGTTATTGTTAAAAGATTGATGGTTTTCAATTAGAATGTCAATATAAGGGATGTTAGGAAGCATTTCATATAGGATGTTTGAAGGTGAATGGAGGGATTATGAATAAGGAGGCAATGGAATGTATACACATATACATGAAACCGTATTTAAAAATTCAGGATGAGAAGCTGTTATTTTGTGTAGAGCATGTAGAAGAATTATTGTGTAAATTGGATGAGAATTAGAAAAGCATAATTGAAGAGAGTAATATAGAGATTGATTCATTTTAGAGTATTTAAAAATGAGAAGTGAAAGATTGCATTCTTATTATGTCTACAATAGGAACAATAAATAAGCGATTGATATTAAGAATGAGACTAAAACAACTAGAAAATAAAAAAATTATGAAGATATGCTATTTGATGAGGTAGTTCAATTGAAATAGTTGAAATAAGCAAAAATACCAATAAAGGATAAAAAGGTTAAAATGTAATTTAAGGAGTATATGACAAGGAAACTAAATGATTAATTACATAAATTAAGAGATGATTTTATGAGAAAAAATCATAATGATCTTAATGCAGATGAGGATACTTATATTTAAATAGACACTTAATTAAGTAAGAAATTATTTGATAAATTGGTTGATATTAATAATTTAGAAGAATTTGATAAGTATTTAGTGAGTTATTTCATTTTTAATAATATGATTCGAAAACCAAATAATCCAGAAATTTATATTAGAGATGTAATTATATTTATTAATGAATAGGATAATAGTAATTATTAATATTGGAAAAAGATGTTGGATGAATTGGGTATTAAAAATGGAGAATAATTTTCAAGGTTTTTGAATGTGCTTAGATTAAAGAAGATGAATATTGTGAGTAGGAATAATGAGAAATTACAATATGAATAGGATTTACAATAACAATTCGAGATCTAAAATAATGAGTTGATTGAATGATTAATATTTAAAAATAAAAATATCATTTTTAAAATAAATGGGCAGAACAGGAATAGCTATTGGTTTAAATAGAGGATTTATAACATCCTCTTTAACAAAGAAGCAATTAAGAAGAAGACCATCATAAAGAAAAGGAACATTAGGTAAGAGAGTGCTTTCTGTCAGAAAAGTCATCTAAGAAGTAGCAGGATTGAGCCCATATGAAAAGAGAATTATTGAATTATTCAAAACAAATCAACCAAAAGATTTAAAGAAGGCAGGAAAATTGGCAGCTAAGAGATTGGGTACAAATAGAAGAGGAAAAAGAAAGATTGAACTTGTCTAAAATCTTTATAGAGCCATGAGAAAGTAATAATAAACAAAACATTGATATATTACATACATTATACCAATATAATCAATCTTGCTTTCTTTTTCTTCTTTAGCAAAATAACCAATCATATTTTAATTAATAATATTCCCATAATCCCATACCCAATTCTTGTCTACTCATACCTCTTTCAATATTCCTTTTTAAATATTTATGTCTATCTTTTAAGATCTTTCCAATAATATCAGTAGTTGATATACCTTCAGTTCTTTTTGTTGCCTATTCATAAATGTATCTTTATATTACTTTAAATTTTCCAAGTTTTTTGCATAAAGCATATGCATCATCAACATCAGCAGTTGTATATGGAATATCATCATGAGCAACATAATCGATACGATGATCATTTAGGAATTTCTCATCGATTATCCATGGAGCAGGATATATAACTTCATCAGCCCTTAAAAATATAAATATAATCTTACCATTTACAATGTTTTACACTTTCAGTTCTTTGATAACCATCCATAACAGATTTTCCTTTAAATTTCTCAACATCTTCTTAAGAACACACTCCCACTATCAAATAAGTATTTGGAAAGAGCTTCTTGCATTATTCTAATTAACGTGCATGTCCATAATGAAACATATCATAGACTCCATCAGCATATACACGTACTTATTTTTCTTCTTTGTTCATTTATATAAATAAAATATTAAAAATTATGTAAATAAATGGCCGTTTGTAATTTGACTTAAAACTAGATGATAAAGATTATAAAATAAGTGGTGACATTTTCATGAAAGAAAACATATCTACAGATGTTGAGAAAGAAGCAGAAACAATAGCCAATAGAATCATTGAAAAAGTCCGATAAAAATCATTAAACAAATCAATCAATAAATCTGTTTAACATAAATATGAATCATAATCAGCTACTAAATTCAGTCAAACTGAACATTTTAAATCTATTGAATAAAGCAATTCTCGATAAGAAACTTTAAAAAATGACTATAAATAACCCTATTTATCTGAATATCAAACTGAATTTAGATCTTCTTGTAAATTGAATAATATAGATCAATAATAACAAATAGATATTTGTGAATTAATTACTCCTTAAAAACATAAATAACGAAATACTAAATCTTAATAATGTATTAAAAAAGATCAACCTATTCATAAATAGTCTACAACTATTTAATTAGCTGAAAGTCAATATATTATAGAAAATAATACTAATTCCAATACAAAAGATGGAAAACAAATTATTTAATTGATGTATTATTTTTTTACTATTAAATTAGAGATAATGCACATAATCTAATCAGAAAAAACTCATAAATTTTAAATAAGGTTTAACTATAGTCTCCTCTTTAATCAGTTATAAATACTAAATATCTCAATACTTAAAATAATAAAAAGAAAGAAGATATTGTTACACAATTATTAGGAAGTCTAAGAAATGCAAAAAAAATTAAAGATGAATATTAAAAAAGATTCTTTTGATTACTATATATTATTAATACATAAAGTAATATCATTTCAAAATTTATTTAATTTCATATCTTAATTCTAAAAAATGTCTATATTCAATAAGATATTTTGAATTATGAGTTATTTAATCTAAACTTTATAGTAAATCATTTTAATTAAATTAAGGCAATAATCCATATTTATATAATATTTCATAATATTACGATAATGTTTTCAAAATTTACAACTCTTTTGTATATTGTATCACATTCTAAAGTTTTATTTTTGTATATAAATCATGATTCAACTCTTAAATACTCAATTTAATATAAGATAATAATCCTTCTTTAGTTAAATTATTTATTAAACGAGAAAATTCTTAATCATATTTTATAATATCATTAGAAAATTCAGGAATACTACTAACCTTATTTAATTGATTCTAAAAAATTAATTAAATTTTTGAGTTATCTTAACAGACTTAATCTAATCCTTATAATTTTATTTTATTTTCTCCATTATTTGAATCAGAAGATATTAAATTAATAAGTGCTGCTGATAAAATAGTCAAATGTTTTGCTGATAATATACATAATTTCTCTTTTAACCAAGGTGAAATTAATTTGTAATTTTCAGATAAAATGAATTTAATTACACTAAAATAATTCTAATATCCTTGTATTGTATTATCAATTATGATAAATTAGTCAGAATCAGTTTTTGTAATTTTTGGAATAACAGGTGCAGCCAATCTATCAACTTTAACAGTTTTAAAATTATTTTTTTTCTATTGTTTAACGAATAATCTACTGTTAAGGATATCAGATATGCTTGATCGATAATTTAAATCGAAAACCAAACAACCTTGAATTAATTGTTTTATATATTCAGGTATTTCTGGTATATCTGGAATATTAACTTAATTTCTTGTTATTTCAATAATTAGATCTCTCTCATTTTAAGCACTCCAAGGAGGAATACCAAATAATATTTCATAAGCCATTACACCAAAACTCCAAATGTCACTTTTTAAATGATATTAATTTCTTATTAAAGTCTCAGGACTCATATATAAAGGAGTTCCAACATTCATTTCAGATCCTAAGTGTGACATTTATTTTGCAAATCCAAAATCTGCTATTCTTATAGTATTATCAGATATTAGTATGTTTTATGGTTTTAAATCTCTATGAATTATGTCTTATTATATTAAATATGATATACTTTCTGATTACATAGATGCGATGCCATATATAATTTAAATTATAATTTGTATAGCAATATTTGAATTTAATTTACCGTGTTTCTTTATATATGATTATAAATCACCCTATTTGCATAATTCAGTTATTATATAAATATTGTTTTTAGTGTAAAAATAATCATATAGTTTGAGTATATAATTTCCTTTCAATTTTGAAAGTATTGTTATTTCATTTTGAATAAGTGGTATTTAATCACTTATTTATCTTTAAATAACCTGATTAACTTATTTAATATACCTTAATGGCTACTTCTTCTTAAGTAAGATCATTTATACCCTTGTATACAATTGAACTGAATCCACGTCCAACAATATCTCCAAGAGAGTAAGAATAATTCATAATTCCTCTTCTTTAGAAATGCATATTTTATTTAACAATTAATTAAATAATATTATATCAATATTCAGTTTGAACAAATAATGGCTACTCCTCTAATAATCCAAAATTCTGGTGATTCATTAGTTTTTAATGGGATATCCATTATCTTTTTATTTCTACTTTTAGTACTATAAACTGGAATTTGTAAATATTCTTGATATTATTATAATTGAGTGGTTAGGTTGATGGATATAAGAGGAACTTATGAATATAATACATTTATTTATGGTTCAACAATATTTTGTTAATCTTCATCCCATTAACATTAATCAAATAATAATCCTTCAATTAGATAACCTTCAAAATTATGATTACAAATTTTGAATTCAAAATTCAAGGTATCTACTGGAATAGAATTCTTTCTTGCATAATCTTATTTAACACCTGTTAAAAATGTTTAAGGATAGAAAAAATAAGAAATATTTACTAATTCTGGAATTCCATTATCAATCCATTTCTAAAAATATTTTATTCTTTCTTATAAATTTTAAACAAAATTAATTAGATTACTAGTTGTTAAATAAGATTTTAATAACCAACTAGATGGAATTACTCCTGATAAAAGATGATAACATATTTGTTCCATTTCTTAATTCATAACTTCTAATCCATCAAGTGATTTTAAAATAAAATCTAAATCATTTTTTATTTGAATTATTAATTTATTAAATCTAGAACATTCTTATATCAATATTGTATTTAAAGGAGTAGTATATTGATGTTCTAAATTATCATATTATAGAACATTTAAAGAAATAGAAGAAATCAATAATTTAAGTTATTCTTCTTAATCATTTATATTCAATACACTACTAATATTGCATAACTTTCCATTTAATTCATTTGTTTCATTTATCTTTTAATTTATTTAAGCATTTAAGTGTAAACCAAATAATTGATTATCATCTTAATATGATAATAAATTAATCTAATCTAGATAATCATTTAACATCATTGGATATTCAGAATCTTCAACAGTTAAATATTTATCTAACAATATTTTTAGTAATAATCTATCATTATTATCAATTACTCTTCCTCCATAATTCAATTCACTTATCAAATATTTCAATCCTTCTGTATCATAATCTAATAATTACTTTTATGATATTTCTAAATCAGCTTAAGAAAAATCATAATAACAATTCCATCCTATATTTCCAAACTTTCTTCTTTCTAATACTATTGCATGAAATTAAGCTAAACCAAATAGTTAACATTTAAATTATAATGGTTTTTCATTAAATTTCTTTTCTTCAATTGATGAATATATTCTTAATAAATTATTTTTATATCCTTTTGGATATTCAAATGTAAATTTTTCACATTTCTATAATAATTTAATTGAAAATGTATCAATTGGATTTGTTGTTAAAAATAATCTAAATTTTGAATCCTTTTATACTTATTATAATTAATTTTCATATATTTATTCAATTTATTTTATAAAACTTTTCGCTAAATGTAAATTTTATAAAATAATCCATTAATTTTCTTCAATTGCTTTTTAGATTCCTATTTCAGCTATTTAATTTTATCCTTATCCTAATGATAACGTTTACAATTTGATTTTTTCTGATCCAGCTTCTCTTAAAATAAAATTTAATGGATCTGATCCAGAAGATAAAATAAATAATATAGGAGTATTTGGTTAAATTTATAAAGGTTAAATATTAAATTATGGAATAATTGTAAAATGTTATCCAATATAAAATTCAATAGTTTAATGTAGTTAAAATATGAATTAATATGGTTTAATTATTTTAGTTATTATTAATAAATGAAATGGTTTAAGATCTAAATCATAATTATTATTTACAAATTCAAAATAATGAGTAGTTAATTTTTGAACTATTTAATCATTTTTAAATTAAAAGGCATAATCATTTAATTAATTCCATTATTATTATGTAAGATATTCAGGACATGAAGTAGAACTTTAAATTAAAGTGTAATTAGTATGTTAATTAAGTAAGAAATTAATCTCCTCTTGAGTAATAATATTTTCAATTAATAAGATTTTAAGGAATAACATAGTAGTAAATGTAAGTTTATCTTTTTCTAAGAGTGATTAACATATAAAAGTATAAAGTAATTTTGTAAAATGTTGAAATATAAATTTATTTTTCTCTAATTATTAATTTTAAGAAACAGATTTAAAAGCTTTAATTGATTAATCAAAAAGTTGAATTATTTTTTCTAAAGACCAAACATAAACAAATTCCAATTTCTATAAATCTCTAATAACTAAATATATAATAGAAATCTTTTTTGTAATATTCTTGTATTAATTAGATATCTTTTAAAAAGTTTCTTTGTCATTTTCTGCTTTTTTTAATTTATCTTCTATTTCTATTTATTCATTTTTTGATTTCTATAAAGTTAGAATCAAAGTTTCATCTTCCAAAATATTACCATGTGTTCCATGTAATAATTTTAGTATTGAATCCTCTGTTTATTATTATTTATTTTTATTTTCATAATAATCTCTTATATTCTTTTATCTAATTTCTTCTTTTTAAGGTTCTTCCACACTTACAATATAATTTAATAAGAAATCTTCCAATCCTTCTTAAGTTACTTCAAAATTAATATATTTCAAGTGAATAGAAATTTCTGGACTGTATAAGGGATTCTTACTCTATATAAAAAGCCTAAAATCTGGATGCATTTCAATCTTTTTATCATTTAATTTTGCATAAGTACCACAAGGGAATGGAATTTAACTTTCATCAGGTTCTTACAATAATACTGGATGACCAATCTACATACAATTTTCAAAATTAAATTTAGAATTCAATTTTTCATTCCACATTAATAACCATTAATATCCTTAATTTTAAGGATCAATTAATAAAACCCATTTAGTTGAATTTTAAATGATTATAGCATTATCAATAGATGTTTAATCATTAGGTAATTTCATTTAATTAATCCATTATCCAACTATTATTTGATTACATAAAGTATTTAATAATGAAAAATTGGAACTAAATGTTATATTCTATAATTCAATTTTTAGTTATTCTAAAATTGATTCTCTAAATCCAAGTGGAAATGGTCCAAAAAATGTAATAATTGCACTAGATAATATACAATCACCTTATAAAAATTATTTATTTGATTTATATTGATTTGCTTTTTGTCTCCAACTATCTTTTTCTTAAATTAATCCACTAATTAATTTTTCTGCTCTTTCAAGTTATATTTAACATTTATTAACATCTTCTTATAATTAATCTTTTTCTAATTTAGCTTAATTGTAATCATTTTGTAGTACATTTAAAAATCTTAAGATTTCTTTCAAAGCATCTATCTTTTCCTTTAATGCTATTTCAGTAATTTATAATTACTAAATAGCATTTTTTAATAGAATTTATTTAGGATCAACAATTAAATATGCTTCAAATGTATCAACAACAGCTTTAATCCATAAACTTAAATTTCCTGCAGCTTTGGAAGCATTAAATACTTTATCATCAAATTGAAGTCCCTTTATTTTTTAAATTCTAGCAGGAGTTATGGCTTTTATTTATTCCTCTTTGAAATCTCTGACTCTTTTAATTAATTTATCATTAAGTAAATTTTTCTTTGCATGTTCCCAAAAATCTTATACTTTTTCTTAAGATCCAGGTTCCTTTTGTTTCCACTTTACTTATTCATCAAATATATAACACATTCCTTCCATTACTAATGAGACTGCTAAAGGTGGTTTCTAGAAAGATTTCAATTAAATCATATCTTCATTTGTGATTTTCTCTAATGCGGATGTAGCTGCAGCCAATATTGGTAAAACTTTATCTAATTCATCTTAACATTCTTATTTTAATTAATCAGCTTTTAATTTTTCTTAAGTACATTCATATTCTTCTTATTCACATTACTATTTCTTTAAATCTGCTTCTTTCTGTTTTTTTTAGAGATTAATAAGTAAATGAGAATTTTCAAGAGTTAATTTATGTAATTTTGGATGTAATTCTTATAAAGTTGCTTTCATTAATGTAACATCTGATTCTGTTTATAAAATCTTATCAACACCATGTGTATATCTTTATATAAATTTATCTGTTTCTTTCTATTTTTATGAATATAAAACTTTATATTGTTTTAAGAATTCTAAAAAATAAGGTTAATAAATTTAAAGATATGGTTATTGATTTTTTATTTGTTTACAATATTATTAACTTTCCTTCTTTATAATACTAAATACATTTAATACATCTATGTCATATTATTCTTATGTTTCTATTAATGCTTCTTATGGCCATTCCGCAAACCAATCAATAGTTGTATTATTAATTAAAGTAGGAAATAATCGAATCCTATTTCTAAATTATTCACCATTTGGATTTATACTTAAAATAAAGTGTAGATTTTGATGTGTTTATTTAACAAATTAAGGATAATTCATATGATATTCATTTAAATCTTCTATTAATTTCATTTTATCTTCTGTTGTATATAAATTCTACATTTCACCAAAATTAATAAGATTACAGATTTATTCTAAATTAAAATCATTTATTTAATTGCAATTAACATAAATTATTGTATTTTTTAATTCTAATCCTGCTTATCTTATAATAGATTATAATTCATCTTTATCATTTGTATAATTATTCATTTCTTTACCATATAATATATATGAACTCAAATTTGAAAGAGATTATCTACCACTACCAGTTAATCCTATTAATAACATATTTCCAAATTCTAATCCTCTAATAATTCTAACTATATGATTTATAGCATATTCAAATAAGACTATGTTATTATCTTAAATTAACTTTTAATATTCATCAAGTTTAGAATTCAAATATTCTCTTAAAACTTATTGATCAACACTTGTGTAAATTTTTGAATAATTCTAATTTTCAATTGTAATTGGAATAATATTTGTATAATATAATTACTTAATTTCATAATTTTTTTTCATATTTTATTATATTAAATCTAATAGTATTTGATTGAATTTTTCATTCTCTATCATCCTATCTGAAAATACTCTTTGACATTCGTTTTACCATAAATTAACTAAATCTCTATCTTTTTATATTGTCCTTATATCTCCTAAATATATTCCTTTAAAAACTTTCTAAACATCTCTTAAATTAAAAATGTAATGGCATTTAGAAGGTGTTGCTAAATATTCTTATTTAACAATATTAAATAATCTTATTGTACTATTAACAATAAGATTACTCATTTTTATTATTGCATTATTTACTAATTGTTTTTAACCCCATTAATTTAATATCCATTAATTTAATGAATTAAATATTTTTATTAAAGATTCATGAGAATATTATGGTACATATAATAACATGAAATGTCTCATAAATCTTTAATTAACTTATTTTTAAGTGGCACAAATATACATAGTATCTTCAAGATGTTTGAATTCTTTTGTCTCTATATCATACCATCCATTTGTATCAATATGCTATCTAATTAATTCATTTGGTTATTCATTCATAGATAAATCGTCAATAAAAACTGAGCAAACTGCTTTATTTTCTTCAGGACCATAATGTCCTTTACATCTTCTTTAACTAATCTTATTTTCAATCAATTATTATATATAATTGATTTATGTTTATCCACTAAATGTCAATTATAATTAAGCATGGTTCTAAAAATATTATCTTGTCTATTAAATTTAGATTGTCTTACCAGATCCAGTTTATCCAATCAAAATTAAATTAATTTTTTATTAAAGACTTTAATTAATCCAAAATTAAGTTTTTATTGTGTCTATACATTTTATATAAAGATTATCAAATGATTTTGATTAATTAATTTATGATTATTGAGAATCTACATTCCAAAAGAGCCAACAATTTTTATTGATATCAAAATAGAAATCATATAAATTTGGTTTATTAACAGGTTCCATAAATCTTAAATGTAATGCCTAAGGTTCATATTAATATTGATTTTTAATAGAGAATTATTAGATTACATCATTTGAGGCTGTAATCAATTTCATAATCATAGAATTAAAAGTCTTTCTTTGATTTTCATCACATATTCCTCCAATAACCCATAAAATACAAAATAATAATACATTTATTTGTTAATCTTCATTTCTATAATTAAATGTTTTCATCATCTTTAAAGATTATTAAACTAATTAGGCATTTGTACATGATACATAATATTTACCTTACAAAAAACCTAATGTACAATCAAATAACCATAATGCTTTTTTTTACATAGTATCATTAAAATTTTAATTATCCAAAATTACTCTCCATTATAATTATTCCATAAATAACATTCCACATCTAGTAACTGTTGCTGGAGATGCTTATTATAAATCAGATGTTTCAAATATAATTTATGTCCTATCATATAATCTAATAATTTCTCCAGATGTTAAACATAATTTTTTATTATCATCCAAAACTGTATTTAAATTCTCTACCCATTATGTATCAACTGGTCCATCAAAAACTATAAGTTAATTAATCTATTATCTAAATATTATGGGTATAACTCCATCATAAAATTATTTTGTGTTTCTATCCAATTTACCAAATAATTAATCAATTTATAGAGCCTTAGGATTTATCTTATGTACTATATAATTATGTTTATATGCTAACACATTAATTAATTATGATTTTCCACACATTGTTTCTCCAATTATCATTATACCATGTCTAACATCCATCAATTATTCCATCTAAATACATTTTTTAATGAAAACTGAATTTGCTTCAAGTTTTAAATTTAAACAAACATCAGATAAACCTTATGTATTATATTATTATTCAATATTGCTATTAGGGAATAAATCTTAAATAATTGAATTGAATAATTAAATATCCTAATTAATTAACTTTCCTAAATTTACATTCATTAATGCTTAAATACATTTAATTTCTTCATCTTCATTATCAATTTATGAAATAGTTAATAAAACAGATTTCAAAGATCTCATCCCAAAATCATAATGATCTTATGTTGATAATTATTCTTATGATAATTGTAATGCTATAATAATCTTATTTGATAAATAATTTGCCTATTAGAATCCAATAGAATATAAAAAGATTTCAGTGATCAATTAATAATCTGGTTAAATCATTGCACATGGTCTAAAGAGTATTTTTAGATTATCTGGCAACTCATATCTACCTACATAACCTGGATTCATTGTAATATTAATCTAGCATGATTTATTTAAAAAGTATTCATCTGTTTCAAAATATATCATCTTTTTTTATTCTTTTATACCTTATTAAATTATAATAATTTATTAAGCAACTACTGATAATACTTCTAAATCAATTCTATTAAATTCATCAAAACAACACCAAGCTCCACAACATATTAATCCTTTAAAGAATTTACTCATAGACATTACATTTAAGCCTTCTGAACAATTAAAAACTATACACTAAATTCCTAAACATTTAGCTAAATCTTTAACTGTTTCTGTTTTACCAGTTCCTGCAGGACCTTCAGGAGCACCTCCATAATTATTTTAAAATGCCATAATAAGTGTTCTATAACATCTATCAGTTAATGGTGTAATGACTAATCTTTATGTTAAACCATAATATTCAAATCCATATTGAATATTACATGATAACAATGAAACTCTTAAAATCTTTTCATCATAGAATCTTAAATTGATTAACCAATTAAAATCAGTCTCTTTTAAGGATTCAATTTTACATAAACTTTCAGTTTAAGTTCTATTATGAACTAATAATATTATTATTTAACTAATTTAGATTCTTTAATAGATATTTAGATTTTTCTATTATAAAATTTAAACAAGATTTTTAATTTGTTATTTAATTTAATGTAATACATTCTCTAAAGAAATTTAAGAAATTAATGCTTATTCAATAGATGAAGTCCATTTAACTTGTGTCATTGTTTAAACACATTATGATGGCCATTTTAAATACCACTATTTATCAGTATCTTATGCACATTCTTTCATAATTCTTTTAATTGTTTCTATTATAATTTGATCAAATTCTTGCAACCATTTTTCAACATTACCCTATTTCTCATTTTCAATAACATTGCATGATTTATATAAATTAATAATATCTTTTTCTGGAGATATGATATTCAAAATATTTTCATTATTTTCATCAAATTGTAATTCATATATTCCTTCATAACATTTTTAAATATGTCTATTAATAAGTAAAGGATCTTTAGTTTAAGCTAAGATTTCTAGGAGTCCATCATCAGATAAAAAAAAGAATCTAGGAAATACCTTTCTTTTTTATTCTAAGTAATTACTAAGTCCTTTCAATATATAATCTAATAAATCATTACAATGTTTGCTTTCTTATTTATATCTTTCATTTTCAATATTTTCCCATACTAATGGATCTTTTTAAAAGTTTTCAGTAATCTATTTCCAAAACCTATCAATAAAATCAAATTTATTTTTTTCTTATGGTAATTTTTTTCTTATATCTTCTGATTAAAATATAGGTTATAAGTAAATATATCCTTTTTAAGTGGTTCTCCAATTTTCCAAAGTATCTTAAATGAGAATAATCTTTCTTTCTACTACTATAGCTTTATCCATTACAACATAAGGACTTTATTTCAATAATAGAATAGTATTTAATNCAACACCAAGCTCCACAACATATTAATCCTTTAAAGAATTTACTCATAGACATTACATTTAAGCCTTCTGAACAATTAAAAACTATACACTAAATTCCTAAACATTTAGCTAAATCTTTAACTGTTTCTGTTTTACCAGTTCCTGCAGGACCTTCAGGAGCACCTCCATAATTATTTTAAAATGCCATAATAAGTGTTCTATAACATCTATCAGTTAATGGTGTAATGACTAATCTTTATGTTAAACCATAATATTCAAATCCATATTGAATATTACATGATAACAATGAAACTCTTAAAATCTTTTCATCATAGAATCTTAAATTGATTAACCAATTAAAATCAGTCTCTTTTAAGGATTCAATTTTACATAAACTTTCAGTTTAAGTTCTATTATGAACTAATAATATTATTATTTAACTAATTTAGATTCTTTAATAGATATTTAGATTTTTCTATTATAAAATTTAAACAAGATTTTTAATTTGTTATTTAATTTAATGTAATACATTCTCTAAAGAAATTTAAGAAATTAATGCTTATTCAATAGATGAAGTCCATTTAACTTGTGTCATTGTTTAAACACATTATGATGGCCATTTTAAATACCACTATTTATCAGTATCTTATGCACATTCTTTCATAATTCTTTTAATTGTTTCTATTATAATTTGATCAAATTCTTGCAACCATTTTTCAACATTACCCTATTTCTCATTTTCAATAACATTGCATGATTTATATAAATTAATAATATCTTTTTCTGGAGATATGATATTCAAAATATTTTCATTATTTTCATCAAATTGTAATTCATATATTCCTTCATAACATTTTTAAATATGTCTATTAATAAGTAAAGGATCTTTAGTTTAAGCTAAGATTTCTAGGAGTCCATCATCAGATAAAAAAAAGAATCTAGGAAATACCTTTCTTTTTTATTCTAAGTAATTACTAAGTCCTTTCAATATATAATCTAATAAATCATTACAATGTTTGCTTTCTTATTTATATCTTTCATTTTCAATATTTTCCCATACTAATGGATCTTTTTAAAAGTTTTCAGTAATCTATTTCCAAAACCTATCAATAAAATCAAATTTATTTTTTTCTTATGGTAATTTTTTTCTTATATCTTCTGATTAAAATATAGGTTATAAGTAAATATATCCTTTTTAAGTGGTTCTCCAATTTTCCAAAGTATCTTAAATGAGAATAATCTTTCTTTCTACTACTATAGCTTTATCCATTACAACATAAGGACTTTATTTCAATAATAGAATAGTATTTAATTATTCATCTAATAATATTTAGGTTTCATCAATCTTCATAATATTAGAATTCTTAATGAATTCAATTTTGATTTCCTTACATTTATCAACTACTGCATTTAATCTTTTCTCAATATCATATGAATAAGTAGCTTTCTTGGATATATCTTCTATCTAAATCTTAAATTATAAATAATTATGTTCTAATAATTGATTAAGAGTAATATCATCACCAACATATCCACATATAGCATAGATTTCATCCCAAATTTTTGGTTTCTTTTATATTGCCTCACAATTCAAAAATTCAATTAGCCACATTACTTCCTTAAATTTATCCAAATCCTTCTTTAAATCATTTAATAATCTCAAAGCCTTATCATTTGATTGATCCTAAAAATACTTTAATAATATCAGAGTTTCTTTTTAATAATATTATATCATTTTTCTTTCAATTTATGAGTACTAAAGTTTCATGAATTAACCTTAATACCATTCTTGTTTATCTATATCAAATTCTATAGCTAAATCCCAAATTTTATAAAATGGCTCAAAATCCTATTTGATTTTGACCAAGTCATCATAATCACTTAAAGGCTATTTGAATAAATTTTCTCTATCATTAAATGATCTTACCTTATCTTAATAATTATTTATTTTCTCTTTTAATCCCATCACATTTTATGCATATGTTTTTACTTAACTATAATCTTCATAAAATTTAATCTCTTCAACTTAATTCTCCAATACTAACAATTCTCTTATGAATAATTCCTTCTCTTAATCTAATTTCTCTGTGAATTTTGTCTCTTTTAAATGAACATTCCTTTATCCTTCAACTAAAGCTATTCTTATTTCAGCTGGCCATTGTTTTAAAAACCATAAATTTTCAATTTCTTTATTATCATATTAATATTAATATTAATGTAATAAATCCAATGTTTAAAATAACATATTTACTTCATTTGCTAATTTAGCTAAATTTACTTCAGTTTCAGCTATAAAATTCTTTAATTAAACCATCTCATGTTCCTCTTTAGGTTCTTCCAATATTCTTTCACACATATCTTAATATAATTTACTAATTCTTGATACATTATCAGTTAACACTTCACTTAATCTATTCAATATACCATTAATAATTTCTTGAGATTTTTAAATTAAAGTTAATTTTGCTTATTTTGTTTTTACTTAAAAAAATGAAAAATTCTTTTCATCTATACATAATCTTTCAATACTAAAAATTGTTTATAAATAATAATTTAATTTTTCTTTAATTTTGTCCAATTCTATATATGTAATAGCAGGTTTTTCCTTTGAATCTCCAAATAATCTTTTCATCAAATGACTTTAACTCTTAGTATATAAATAAGAAAATTCATTAAATTAATCTAAAATTACATTTGGTAATTTCATAGCATTATCTATAAAAGTAATAATCTATTCAGTTGCAAAATCAAAATGATGAGAAATCTATTCCATTTGAACAGATAATGCTTAACCAATATCTAATAAAGGCATTATATCATTTTCAACTTTCTTAACTTATGAGACAGTATCTTTTATAAGTTATATAGGATTGACTAATGCCTATATAATTTATTATCTAGTTGGTTCAAAAATCATATATCTTTCTTCTCCAAATGTAGATTATTTATGTAATACTGTTTTCTTACGAACTATTTATTATATAACAATATTAATTTATATGAAGGGTTCTTTACTTAGATTTTCAGATTCATCTGTAAATGATTTTATATGATTTACCCATTTTATTATATTCATTTCAACCAAATTTTTCATATTTAAATAACTGAATTATTAATCTATTCTTTTTAATAATAAACATAGTTATGATCTTTAATATCCTACATCATCAGTTTAATAAAAATTGAATTATGATCTTAGACTATCTTAAACATCTTATATAACTTATGTTCTCCAATTATTAAACATAGTTAATTTAAGTACATTATACATTTATTAATTATATGCTTCTAAATTAGATAAAACAAATGGAAGTTGTCCATAAGGATAATTTGTTGGTAACAATTCAAATGATTATTCTTTTATAGTTTGGATTTTTACAAAAGTTTATAGAATATATTTATTATTTAAAATAGGAGATTATGATATTTATTATTTAACTTACTGGAAATCTTTTTTTATATTTTTTAACTTTGGAAACTTTTATAAAATACTATTCATATTTCTCATTTTAATTCTATTTTATATGAAATCAGTAATAAATTCACTTTAATTCATTCTCTATAGAGTAAGAAATTTCTTCATAAATAACTTATATTCATATTCAATTTATTCAAAATCTATATTTGATTATTTATTTAATTTTAATTTCTTCTTTATGTTTATTTTAGTTTAAATAGGTAATGAAGTGATGAGTTAATCAGGTATACTATTTACATATTTAAAGAATCTTAATTCTTCTTCAGCCTATTTCTATAATATTCTGCATTATTAAAGTCTCAAATTGAATTCTGTTTCATTTTCAGTTTTCAACATCAAGGATAATCTACTTACATATTTAATTTAATCATTCTTCATAATTTTAACTATAAATTTCTATTAATTCTAATCATAATCTAAAATTTAGACTTCTGTCCAAACATATCCATTTCCTTCATAAAATGGACATTTAGCATGATAAGATTTATCATTCTTAAATTATTATATAATATCTGTAGGTGTTTAAGGATCATCCCAAGTTAAATAATTTTTTAAAGTTTTATTAGTATTAAGACCTTGCAATTCAAAATTCATTTCTTCATCATTTACTTTTTCATGAAATGACATATTTTTCCTATTTGACAAACGACTAAAATTCTCTTATATTTTTACAGGGTTTCTAGCTGGTTTAGGTAAATTAGTTTTTAAGTTTTTCTTGCATAAATCATTCATCCATTAAAAATTTGAATCATCTCTTATAGTGATTATCATTGAATGTTAACCTCTATTCCTAGAATTTGATCTTGCTTATCTAGTAACTGGTTTTGTGATAATTCTTTATTAATTTCTAAAGGTTACTTCTATTGAAAAATTTCTTTGGTTGGCTCTAGCTTTTATTTTATTGCCTAATAACTAACTTATTGATCTTAAAAAGATTAATTTACAGCTTCCTTGTTTTTTTCATTAATAATATTATTGACAAGCTCACTAAAATTTAAATAGTTATGTACCGGGAATCATGAAAATGTTATTGAGTTAGTAATAGTTCATCAACTAAAAGTTACTCTTTCTTAGCCTATTAGAAATTGATTTTAGGTAATTGAGCTTTAAAAATTGGAGCGATTGTCATTCTTTTTTGACTCATTCCTATATTAATTAAAATATATATATATATTATATAGCAATTATTTTTGAAATAAATAATAATATATATTTGATTATTAAGAAGATATTAAAACAAAAGACATTTAATATTACACTTATGTTTTTCTATTTATCTATATTAATGTTTTAATTTCTAATTAATTAATAAATATATATATTAAATGTCTTAATAAAAATAAACAGTTTTCAATTATAATAATGAGGAAATGTAAGAAAATTAATCTAATCATTTAGTGGTGGTTGTTTAATGTTGATGTATGATTCACATGATGAAGTTGATAAATTTAACTAAAATCTTTAAGATAGTCAAATTCAATTATTAAAAACAACTACTAAAATGCAATCAATTTAATTATAGAATAATCAAAATATTAAAAAATGATAATATTTAAATATATACATAATGTATTAAAGAACAATAATATAAGAAAATCAAATTATATAGGAAGATGATGAACCAATTAGATATATAGCCAGTCTGGTAGGATAGAATTAAAGTAAAAAAAAAACAACTAATCTATTAATAAAGAGTAGATTAGATTAATATGCTTATCATTTTGATATCTTAATTGTTAAATTTGTATTAATTTTGATATTAAAAAGTCGAGAAGAATTAATATGTTTAATGATATTGAGTAAATTATAAGATAGTTCCTACAAGATTTATTATTGATTTAATTACTAATCTATAATCACCATGATTATACTTTATGTATTATTTTATTTTTAAAAATGCTTCATTATTTAATAATTAGCATTCTGTTTCCAGTTCAAATATTAGCACAATCCAACACTTTAACATTGACATATGAAGTGAGTTAAAATTAGTCTTAGATTATTCTGATATTTTCATAATAAATAAATGTGACATCTACATAAATGGAATAAATTACTGCAATATATTTTCCTTAACAGAATAATTATACTTACAATATACATTCATAAGATAATACAACATATTACATAAATCTAAATTTTGCAAATCAATTCTATTATGCAAATTGTATAATCAGATTTTTAGCACCTTATTAGATTATTAATTTAAATTCGAAAGAATATTTAAATAAAAATTAATAAACAATAATAATTTTACTAGGTCCTTATATTTATTACAGTGATTTTTAATAAAATACTGTATATGGATTAGTAATCTCTATTTATAGTTTATTTTTCTTATCATTCTTATCAATAATAGCTAATATAATCTATAAATTAAAGAATAGACAATTGAATATGTCATATAATATATTTATGTTTTGGTAATTACTAGAAAATTTGCAAATCTGTGGTTTATTATATTATTTTAATACATAATTAACCATATAAATGAGAGATGTAACATCATATTTACGTTATTTTAATTTTAATTTTGAGATGATAACAATATTCAATTAATATTTAAGTGATTTCAATTACATTAATTAGACTTTTATTTTATGGATTTTTTATATTTCATCTATTATGATCATTTTAATAATATATTTATTTAATAGAAAAATTAATATTCATTAATTGTTATTAAGATCAACTTCAATTTGCTCATTACCTTTTTTATTATATGGATTTATAGAGATTGAGTACATTTAAACTTCTAGTGTAATTTAAATAATTAATACAACATTTGTCACTATAAGTTATGCCATTCTCATATATTATATTTTTCAATATTTGTAAGATTTATGTTAAATATAGTTATTTATTAAATTGTTCTTAAGTTTTAAGTTAATTCAATGGTTTATAAACAAAGGCATTTTTTAAAAGAAACTTTAATTTATATTAGGAATTGAAAAAAGTGGTATTTACAAGTTGTATCATATTATTAAATAATCAATAAAATATATGTATTACTATTTTAGTTATTACATAAATAATAACAGTTACTTTATTAGCTACAAAACTACCATTCAAAACAAAAATCATAAATTTTATTATGCTTTGGAGTGAAATTTTAATGACATTATGTTTAATGTTAATAACTGCTATTATATTATTAGATTATATTAGTATTACTTACTTAGAAGAAAAAACTAGAAGTATTTTGGGTTGGTCTATCATAAGTTTATTTGTTGGATCCATTTTTATTAGAAGTTCAGGTTGTTTGATAGAATTGATATTAAATATATAAAAATTATGAGTTCAAAAGTTGTTGAAAATTATTCCCTTCTTGAAGTTATTGGTTCAGGACAGTATGGTAAAGTGTACAAGGCAGTGAACATAAAGAATAATAGTTTAGTTGCAGTGAAAGTTGTCAAAATTGAAAAATTTAAAGAAGTATCAAAATTGGAGGAATTCACTATGAATGAAATCTAAACATTAGCTAGAATTAACAATCCTTATGTTGTTAAATTTATAGAAATGCTTAAGAGTTCTCGTAATTACTATTTTGTTTATGAGTATTGTAATGGACAAACACTTGAAGCAGTTATTTAAGAATAAGGGTAATAATATTATATTTAATTAGGGTTCAAACTGAAAAAGAAGCTTTATATTATTTTAGATAATTGGTTTAAGCATTCTAATCCTTAATTTAAGATAATATTATGCATAGAGATCTAAAACCAAGCAATATTATGTTACATAATGGATAAGTTAAATTAGGTGATTTTGGATTTTGCAAAGCTTTGAATGGTCCACAAGATTTATCATCAACTATGGTTGGTTCACCTATATATATGGCTCCAGAAATATTAAAAGGATAAGAATATTCAATCAAAGCTGATATATGGTCTTTAGGATGTGTTTTGTATGAATTATTATATGGAATATGTCCATTTGAGGAGAAAACAATGGCTTAATTAATGTTGGCAGTTGAAGAAAGAGAAATTTAATTTTTAGATAATGTTAATGTAGTATCATAGACAACAAAGGATTTATTATTAAAAATGCTCACTAAAGATCCTAATAAAAGAATCAATTGGAAAGAATTATTTGAAAGAGAACTGACTTATGCAGAAAGTATAATTTTATTAATTTTTTAGGAACTAAGAATAACGAATAATATACAAATTAGATATAATAAGAATTAACTTTGAATTCTTAAAGGAATAAAGAATCAAAGGCTTTTAAGTATTTATTGATGGAAAGAAACAAAATATTTTATTTATATAAAGTTGTTGAAGAAGTCTTAGAATTGAGCAAAGAAGAAGTTTAATATATTTATAATTATTATATTTTTTTAGAGAGATGAAACTCGAGAATCTTAGAGTATATATTGTGCCTATCTAATTGTTAAATATATTTGTTATTTGATAGAGATGATTAGAATGAATCTAGTTGATAAATTTAATGTTTCAGCTTTTCCTCATCTTTTGAAAAAATAAGAATTATAAAATGATATTACTAAGACATTTGAATATAAAAGTTTTTGTACTCTTATCTAAAAAGAAGTGGAAACTGCTAGAAAGATGTTTAAGCATTTTTAAGATGAAGCAGATAAATTCTTTAAATCATAAAATAATGGATAACATATTTATTAAGGAGCAGAGTTTTCTCATTTTGAAAGTGAAATTTAAAGGGAATTGTAATCATCTGAAATCTCGATAAATTTTATGAAAAAAATTGTATTAAAATATTGTGAAGATTTAAAAAGTTAGTTTTTACAATAATTTTTAGATAAGAACCCATAATTGGGTAATAAGTAAATCTATACTTAATAATATTAGGTAATTGTTGCACATTGAAAAAACTTTAGAATCTTTAATTTTAGATGAATTTTTTGAAAATTGTATGGATATCTAATAGATTGATCTAGAATAATAAAATTATTTTACAATCCTTAATAAATATTCTAAAGGGGATCTATTGTAAGTAATTACTAATAAGATGGATTATATCAGACATAAATTATATAAATGATAAAATATTTTAATAATAAATATTTTTAAAATCTTTTATAAAACAAAAAAAGATTAAAATTTTCTTTTATATAAATCAAAATATATGAAAATCCAATTTTTATTGTTCAAATAAAGGATTTAGATAAGATCAATAAAGTTAGTATTTATAGATTTATATAGTCTCTCAATAAATTAAGGTAGAAATTATATACTTCTTTTGAATTTATTATATTACTTAATTTTTTTTATTATCATTAAATCTAGGATATATATTGTTAATAAATTTAAACTTGAATATGATGATTTAACTATTTTTTTTATCAAATTTCACCCATTTCAATAAAATAGAGTTATTATATATGTAAAAAATTAATATTAATATTTTAACTTTTATTTTGCAATGATACAGAAATAGGTTGATAGGAATTAAAATAAATATTCTCAAATAAATATAATGAATTAACAGTAAATTAATATTATTATTATTCTTCTATTTATTTAGTAAATTAATTTTCATTATTTAATTAGAAATAGATTCATTAGATGATTAATAAAATGTTATATCAATGTTATTTTGATATGTAACGATGGTTTTAAATAAAATAGTAGAAACTATTTTATGAATTAATAAAATTTATATATTAATTATTCTTATCAATTAAAATTAAGTTAGACTATTTTCAGCTTAGTAATTCTTTAAAATTTAGAATTATTATTGATTAATAGAAATTTTACACTAATTTAAAAAATAAGAATTGTTAAATAATTTAAAATAATTACAAATTAATAGATATTGTTGCTCATATTTATATATGATTCTTTGAAATATAAAATTTAATAATATAAAAAATAATTATGTCTGAGAAATTACCAAAACTAAGCCAGAAAAAAGCTAGGTCATAATCATTATATGAGAATCAAGTTGCTACATAAAAACTAAAGGAATCACTTTATAATTTATAGACAAGTCGTTATGGTCAGAGGCCTTAAAAAAATCCTGTTATTGAATCAATTGTTAAGGAGGCAGACGTAGTTCTAACTAACTAACATTTGAAAGAGAACTTATTTAAACTTAAGGAGTTAGGGTTATTAAAGAATTGTTAGCCAAAAATATTAACATAGTCAGGATTAAAGAAGAAAGATTATATATTAAATGATTATCATAATAAAAGCACATTAAATGGATATTCAAGGAATTACGGTGGATTATTTTATAACAGATGACTATAATTTACTAAATATTTTATATCTGTTATATAAAATTTAATTTGGATTTGTTCTTAGTCATTCTATTTTACATATTCAAAATTAAATAACTTGCAAAAATACATAAATATATATAAATGATTAATATTAAATAAATAATATAAGCAATTAAAGGATGTATTCAAATATTAATAATAAAAGAAAATATCTAAGACTTAAAAAAGTATAATCCTTCCCCTGAGTAAGAGTGTGGTAATTAGAAAATGAAATTAATTCACTTAGCAGCATCTAATCCAAGTATTGAAATTTTAGAATATTTTGTTGAAAAATCATAAAATTTAGAAATCACAGATTCTGTAAGATAATTAAATTTATATATAAGATAGGAAGAACTCCATTGCATTATGCAATAAATTATGGACAATTAAAAAATGTTTAATTATTGATAAAAAAAGGAGCAAAAATAGAAGCACAAACATTAGGAGGTGATACACCTTTGATAAAATCTGCATTATTAAAAAATAATGAATGCTATCATTATTTAATTAGTGAAGGTGCAAATAAATTACATTAAAATTGTATTGGACAAAGTGCTGAATAAATATATTAATAAAATTGAATAACTATAAAGGATTAATATTATATTAAATAATAATAATGTTCTTTTCTCATAATACTACTACTCTTTTTTATGAGACTATTAAATTCATTTAAATTTAGATGAAAGTATAATGAGAAAGAAATTTGACTCTTATTATTAATTAATATATATATATATTATAATAATATGCAATATATTTAATACCATCCTTAAATTATTGAGGAACTGAAAATGAATGAAACAAAGAGTTTGTTTTAATCAAATGAAGTTTCTTTAATCAAATTATTTGAAGATAAGGATTTATTCAAAGAAATAATCTTACTTTATAATCATAAAAAAAAAGAATTAGTCTAATAACAAGTTCATTTTGGATTAAATTCTCTTTTCATTGAAAATAAATATATTCTATTATGTAAGTGTTATTATGAAATGAGATATACAAAATTAAAATAAAATGAGGGTTTTTATATAATTATCCTTCATAATTCAAAAGGTAAGGAATTTTTAATAATCAGTAATTCTAATTAATTTTCTAAAATTTAGGCTGTGATAAAAAGATTTTGTTTAAGTAAAAGTTTTTTAAGTAAATATTAATTGTTTGAATAAAGAAATTGTATTCCTTTTGCATAAAATTGTAAAGTAACAAAATCTTTATTAAATAGAATCAAGAATTATATTGTGTTTTATAAATAGATAAGAAATAAATAATCACTGAATCAGATCAGGAATAATTCTATAATAGTATTATTATAATGAATTATATAAGTGAATAAACAAAAATTGTTAAAATTTATGAAGAAAATTCAATGTATATATTATTTATGAAATACATGAAAATGTAATCATTAGAGTCTTTGATTCTTAATGATTTTGAATTTAGAGAGGCTCCTTTAGTTTGCATAATCTATCTTATTCTTTAAACTTTACAAAAATATAAAAATCTTGGAATATATCATGGAAATGTTAGTTTAAAATCTATATTTATAAATATGTCTGGGGCATTTTTATAAATCATAATTTTGTTTCCAAAATATTTGATGAACAATAACAAAAATAGTTAATTAGACTTATTAAATTTAGGTTAATTACTTTATTAAATAACATTTTATGAAAAAAATGATAAAATTAAATAATTTGTTGACTAAAAACTAATTACATAATAAAGATAATTATTATAAAATATGAATACAGAAAATAAATAATTTTAATTCTTATATAGAATTAGTTAATTAGATTTACTAAATCAATTGTTATCATAAAGTATTACAATTGAAAATGCATTAAAACATTAATGGTTCATAACTGTGAAATAAAATCTTAAAGCTGAGTTTTTGAAAGAAACAAAAGAACGATTAGATTTACATACAATTGTTGAATCTAATAATGAATTGAGCATGACTTTATCATTAGATAAAAGAATTTCAACTAAAGAATTTGCTGAGTATGGTATATTAAATAAATTATAGTGAATTCAGAAATTGAAGATGAATTTCCAGTTAAATGTTCAATTTTAAATCCTTTTTAAATGAATCCTTCAAAATAAAAACATGATAATTGTATCCCAAAATCAAAAAGTTTTTCGAATTTTGATTTACGTTTTGAAAATAAAGAAAAGTACTTTGCAAATGAATAATCTCTTTTAATTTAATGAGACATACACTTTTTGCTATGAAATTATATTTAGAAATCAATAATTTGTAAAATCGATTAAAAATATATCAAATAAAAAATTTTAAAGCTTCTAATTTCTTTATTATATATTTAAGTATTTATATATTGAATTAATTATATATTTCAATATATAATTTTATAGAAAATTATAAATTTCTAATGGGTTTTTAGAGTGTCAAATAATAATTGTAAAGCTTCTAAGATATCATTTTATTTTTTAATCATTAATCAGAATATAAAATATTTTTTAATTTAATCATCTTTTTCTACATTTTTTACATTTCCAATCCATCTAATCAATTTCTTCTTGTGTTTTATTAAGGGGTATTCCTGCACAACTTTAGTGATACCAACATTTTTTTTCACTACATTCAATCCATTTAGTATCTGTTCCAGGACAATTTGGATTTTCACATTTTTAATTAGTTTATTCTTCTCTATCAGATGTTTTTTCATCATTGCTCATAAACATACATTCATAATCGCTTCTTACTCTCTTTTCAGGATTGTAAGCAATTAAATATGCTTTCTCGGTTTCAGATAAATATTTATCATCTTATTAATATATATTGGCTTTTCCAAATTTGATTTCATTTAAAAATTCTTCTTTTTTGAATTAAGATATTGGTTTAGTATTTAACTTCTATTTCATTTATTCCAAAGTAGCTCCAGGAATCCAATATTCTAATGTTCTTTTGATATTTAATTATTCTTGAAATTAGAGATCCATATTAAAAATTATTGTATAATTATTAATAAATTAAATAATGAAAAGCATAGCCAAAACAGAAGAAGATTCTCCAAAGAAACCTATTTGGGAATCTTTATTAGAGAGAGTATCCTAATTAATTAATTTAGGGATCATGTAAAAAAGAGGAAATCAAAAACAAAATTAAGGAAAAGGAAAAAAAAGATGAAGAATTAGATCCTGAATGCACTTTTAAACCTTCTTTAATCAATCAAACTTGTTCAATATATATAATATATTTTAGAACTATAAATTAATAAGCCTTTTTATGAGAGGCAAAAAAAATGGTTAGATGACAGAAATGTGAAGATTAATGAAAAAAGAGATGGTGCCAAAGATAAAATTTTAGAGAACTGCTCATTTCAACCACAATTAGAACCATAATAATAAATACCTGAAGTAGATATTAGAAACACTAAAGGGATGGATTCATTCATTCAAAGACAGGATAAAGCAAGAAAATTAAAATAAGAAAAAAATTTATTATTAAATAATCCATATTCTCATTTAAGTTCAGAAAAGAAAGCTGTTTAAACAGTAATTATTGTATTAATACAAACTAGAACCAATAATATATTAGTAACAATCACCCAATTTCAAAGGAATATGAGTCTATTAAGAAAGCAGAAAGAATAGAATTTTCAAAAGCTGTAGAAAAGTCACAAGATATCGAAACTTAATCATAAATTTAATAATAACAAAAAATGTAATTAGGAATGGCTATGAAAATGCTACACAACCAGTTATATAATATTCAATTTAATAGTGAATTTTGATATATTTATACTTAGACTAATAGACAATAATGTTTTTATTTATTATATTAACTCTTATGATAAATCAATATGTCTTTTTGATTCTCTCTGCATTTTTAGGAGAATCATATATTGTTGGTGGTCTACGCATTTCATGTTAAAAGTGATTATATTCAAAAGTTCTATTTGATCTTCTAGTATAAGCTAATTCCATTAAGAAATCGAACATATCATCCTATAATAACAAATATAATTTACTGTGCATGCATATGCAGCCTCGTAAAACATTGCATAACATGGATAGACTTTGGCCCTTTTCAAATAATCTGCTTCAGTCTTATCCATTTTAAAATGTTCAGCTTAATCACAATCAAACCATTTCTAAAATCTAAGTGCACATAATGTAAAATAATCTTATTATGATTAATAAGTAGGATAAGGAACATAGACTTTCTATTTTGGAGGTAATCCAACTTAAAAGCAATTTGTTCTACCAGTTGGTGTTGTACCTCTAAATGGAAATAGACAATCTTCCAATGCCCCTATAAGACTTTAGATGAATATATTACATCCTTCGAATAATATTGTATATACATCATCAGGTTCCATTAATGAATATTTGTTAGCTGTTGTATCAAAATAGAAGCACTATTTATGATTTTGAGAATACTTTAGTATATAATCTAAACCAATCTTTCAATTATTCCTTTTCCCAAACAGCATCAGTTCTCAATACAAAATCTTTTTCATAATCTTTCCAGTTAATTCCTGTAAGAATACCATAGCAAACTACCTTTGTGAGAGAAATTATAATTTGGTGGCATTTTATGGAAATCTTTGGGCAATGTTTCTAATAAAGGTTGTGTAGCCATTTTATATTTATATTTTATTTATTTATTAATATAAAAATGTATTGTAATAGATTTAAATTATATTTCTATAAATAGACTGTTTGATTCCTTAGTAGAACTTATTATTGAAATAGTATTTGTATTTCTATTCTAAAAGGAAATTAAAGATATTACAATATTAAATAAATTATAAAATTATAATTAATAAATAATTAAATGGATCCTGAAGATGATTAAGAAATCATTGATTCTATAGTTAATGGTAAATATATTTTATATTAGTTAAGCTCTGGAAAGTGATGAAGAAAGATCGTTTTCACCTTCTCAAACAAGATCAGATTCAAATAGAACTTATTCTCCATAAATTAAGAGATAGTAATAGACATAGTATTCAATACTATTATAAATTAGATATACGATTAAAAAAATTTAAAGTCCTATTATTGGCTTCAAATTAGATTGTTGGGCAATTTAACCATTCAGTCTTGATGATGACTTATATTTAGATGGAGATTTAGTATATAATAATTTATTATATAGGTTCTTAAATGTAAAGATTAAACAAATAGTAGAAAAATATAAGGTTTATTTGAAAAAGGAAATGATGAACAAAGAGATTTTATATTTTAAAAATTATTACCAGGAATTGTAACACTTGCAAATGATATTTTTGGAAACTATGTTGTTTAAAGAATCTTAGAATAAGGTAATCAACAACAAAAGGAATTGATTTTTGAACATCTATCATAGTAAATATTAGTTTTAAGTTACAATACATATGGATGTAGAGTGGCTCAAAAATTATTAGAGATTTCTTACAATACTTAGAAATTCGAATAAATATTTAAAGTAATCTCAACCTAAGTAAGAAATTTGGTTATTGATACTAATGGTAATCATGTTATATAGAAAATTGCTGAATTACTTAAATCCTAAAAGAGTGATTGGCTTATAGAAGGTGTTTTGGGATAGATTCAAAAATTATCTAATGATTCTCATGGATGTAGATTAATATAATAAATATTGGAAATATCTTCTATTTCATAAGTAATCATCATATAGATTAATAAAGTTGAATGATATTTATAAGGAATTATTATCTATATAAGAGGAATTATGTTTATCATAATATGGAAATTATATTATTTAAATATTGTTATTAAGAGGGCCAACTGATGTGATTTATAAAATTTAAAATGCTATTATTAAGAATTTGGAGAAATTAAGTTGTGATAAATTTGGAAGGTATTCAATAATATTTAAATAGTAATGTGGTTGATAAAAGTGTAAATATTTCAATTTATATGAGAAAAGAAATTTTAAAAGTATTCATTCATAATATGAATATCTTTTATAAATTATCTAATAATTGTTATGGTAATTATGTAATATAAAATTTCTGTAAGTAACTTGAATATAATTAATTATTAAAATTATCATATGATTCAAGTTAATTTAATACTTAATTTGGTTAACATGTTTATTAAACCTTATAAAAATTGAAAAATTGATTTGATTATTAAGATATTATTTAATATCCAAAATGAATAAATTTTGGATTTTAAATATTATTTTTGTATATATTGTAAATATAAAATCTTAATATAAATAATATTTATATAATCTAAATTTTACGATGGGCAAAGACATTGAAAAGGTGAGAGAATAACATGTATTCATTATTTATTAACTGAAGGCATCTTCAAGTAAGACAAACAAAAAGGACAAAAAGGAGAAGAAGGAAAAACATAAAAAAAAGGACAAGAAATAGAAAAAAGAGGGTAAAAAACAAAAATAATAAAAGAAAAATTAATGGGGAAGGTATGGTACAATAAGGTTATATAATATCATTATTAAAGCATTACAGACATGTATTTAAAACGTGAGGAGTTTTTGATGTGGCTTTCTGAAGTTAAAATGCTTAATATTGAAGCAATCACTCCTTAAGAAGAAAAAAAATTTTTTGAAGAATATGTTGAATGTTATAACACTGCAACATTTCCATCAAAAAAATTTTATAATTTCAAGGTTTGGTTTGAGAAGGAATAACTCAAAGGCCATTTACAATAAGCAGAACTTGAAATGCTTACTTTTGATGATGAAAAAGAAAAATAGTATACTTATTATTTTTTAAATTTTTAATAGAAAGGAACAATAAGAATAGAAAGAATTAATAAAAAAGCAAAAATTATAAAGAGAATATTAACATCTTCACGAATTTTAGAATATTGTAATAAATTGGTTATTTATTAAGGCACAAGACATGCAAAAATAGAAACAACTTTAAGAACTCTTGAGACATCATTTTTAGATGGGTAATCATGAGGCTGCTATCAAAATTTAAAAGTAACTTAATCCTATACATACCATTGATATGAATCAAATCTAATAATAACCTACAATCGACTATGACTATGATTATGAAAATTTCTGATCCTATAACATATATATTAAGATAAAAAATATTCCATTTATAAAATATATGTTAAAGAGTATAATAAAATTAAAATGTGTAGCTGTTAATTTATATAAATAATTTGAATATCAAATGGCAAAAATAATAGATAATTATATATTAATTGAGGGTATAGGATAAGGAACATTTGGTGAAATACATAAAGGAAGAAATTTGATATCTAAAGAAGCTGTGGCTGTGAAAACAATTAAATTAGATAGATTTTTAAATGATTCAATATTAAAGGATATGATAATAAACGAAATCTAAGCATTGAAAAAATTAGAGGATTAAAATATAGTACGAATGATTAAAATGTTAAAATCAGCAAATAACATTTATTTAGTTTATGAACACTTAAATGGGGGATCGTTAGCAAATTATTTATATGAAAAAGGTCGTTTAACAGAATAAGAAGGTAGATAAATTATGTCAAATGTATTTAAGTAATGAATTATTCTTAATATCTAGAGGATTCAAGACCTTAAATCATGAAAAAATTATTCATAGGAATATAAATCCAAATAACTTATTTTTTAATGATGGCATAATCAAAATTAAGAATTTCTTTTGTTGCAAATCACCTGCAAGTTAGAAATTATTTGATCCTGGTATTTCAAATATTTTATATAGAAAACTTCATATATTCTGCTCCTGAAATATTATTAAAGACATAATAACCATAATATGAAGATAAATGTGATATATTTTCTTTGGGATTAGTGTTTTATAAGATGTTTTTTGGATAATTACCATTTTCAGAAAATCTATCATAAGATCAACTTATTGAATTGTATAAAAATTAATAATTCAATCCAATTGTTGAAGATTTATCAGAAAATACTGCCTATATTTTAAATGGAATGTTATAAGTTGATTAAGCAAGAAGAATAGAATGGCAAACATTGTTTCATGAAGATTAAGTACCTACTATGTCAGGCTTAGTAAATTCAACCAATACAAATTTTGCTTCAAATTATTAAATTAATTCTTAAGTATAATAATTTGAGACTGGAGGTTAAAATTTTTATATTTCTCAACAATCTTTATAAAACCATATAACAACTAGTCCTAATGAATTAGTTAAAAGAAAAACTAATATTTCTGATAAGGAAAATATGAAAACAAATAAAGAAAATGATTAAGCATAAATCTTTGCTAAAACAACAGAAAAAGAATAAAATTTATCATAATAATAATCTTAACAATAAGTTATATAAATTTAATAATCAAATAATAATAATTCATAGCCTAATGTTGTTAAATAAATTTAAAATTAATTAAATGAATTAAGACATAAATTTAATATTATAATTTAAGGAACTTGTAAAATTGAATAGTTAGAAAATTGGTCAGCTAAAATAAAAACAGAAATTTGCATGATATTTTTATTAAAAAAGGCAATTAAATGCATAAATGAAATGTTAGATATATGCTAGAATACTGATAGATAATGGACAATTTCAAAGAATAAATCAGAAATAATTAAGATCTTATAAAAAGATTATGATGATTTGATTTCAAATTACAAACATGTTAAATAAATGGTATAAATTTAACTATGTCTTAAAATAGAACACTTGTCCACATGAGGAATTGAATACTCATGAAATGATAGATGAATAATATGTGGATAATGTATTAATTATGATAGCAAAGTAAATTGCAATGGATTTGGGATAAATTCGATCAAGTATGAGAAGCAATTCTCAAATTAAAAGCAATGTAACTTATATCATTTTTTATACAAATAGTCATTTAATTATGAATAAACTAGTTAGAGGAATGGTAGCTTTATTGAATCAAAATAAGGTACTTCAAACTAATATATTTTTGCAATATTTCTAATTGATTTAGTTAAAGGAATGAATTTTGAAGAATAAAAACCTTATTTTAAAAAATTAGAAGAATCAAAATTACCTGAGTTACTAGACTTCAAACTCAAATCTATTTGATTGTATTTTATAATAAACATATTAAATAAAATTAATTTAATGATCTAAAAAACTGAATACTTAGCTGATGAAGCCAAAGAAAGGGAATATAGAATTTAAAGTAAGGATGGTTTATATTAATAAAGGAATGGAAAAATAATTGATTGAAAATTAATTTAGTAAGCAAGCATATCCAAAAAAATATGATTATACTCATTCCAAAAATAATTATGCAGTTCCAATAAATCAATTAGATTATAAATCATTTTATCAATCATATATGCCTTCAGATTAGAAATAGTCTTAGAATTTATAATTTCCTTAAAATAAAACTTCTTCATTTAAACTAAGTTATGATATTAATGATAAAGATTTAACACCAAATAAAAAGCAATAATAATTATAATATAGAGATATTTTATAAAAATAAGTTGAAGAAAAACAAATTTTGTTATAATAACAAAAAATAAAGCATGAATACACTGATATTTTTACTAATAATTAGAATAATACACCAAATAATAAAATAAATAGTTTAAGTAAGGCTGAATATTAGAATTATTTGTAATTGTAAATTTAAGAAAAATAAAGTAGTAATAAAATATATAATACACCTATTAAAAATTAGTAACATGTTGAGGAGTAGAATAAAGATAAAAATATTAAAGAATCAAAAGAATTTTCAATAATTTAAAAGCAATTAAAATAATATTAAGAAGAAAAAAAATAAAAAGATCCTAAACTTTTACTGCAGTAGAAATTTGAAGAATCAACGTCAATTCATGAAAAAACAAAAGAAAAATTATTTTCTCCTGAACATCATAATAAAAAGAAAAATTTAGTTTAGGAAGATGAAGAGGAAAAATTTAGAACTCAATAACAGAAGAGTTTTGTTTCTAAAATTTTGATAGAATAAATATAAGAGAAATAAAAAAAAAGAGATGAAGAGAAAAAGCAATAAGAGACAGAAGATAAAATGGCCGAAGAGAGATGGAAAAATGAAGTTTAAATAATGAAGGATGAGAAAAAGAGGGAGGAAGAATTGAAAAAGGAATAACAAGGAAGTAATTGAATTATGCTTAATGAATTATTTAGAAATTCAATAGGAAAATATACGAATGCATTAATTGAAGCTTAAGCAACAATAAGGGAGAAACAGAAGCAAATCAAATACATTATAATAATCAAAGATAGAAGAAGAACTTTAAGAAGAATTGGAAATGATTTAATAAGAAATAGAAGAGGATTAATAATCAATTTAAAAAAATGAATAGCTAGAGGAAATATAATAATAATAATAGTAATAATAATAATAATAATAATAGTAATAATAATAATAATAATAATAATAATAATTAAATGAATTTAATATTAAACCAAATAAAACTTTAAGTTATGTTGATTAATAAAATCTAGAAATAGAAAAGATAAAACTATAAATGATCTAATAATAATAGTAATTAGAAAGACAAATTCATGCTGCTAAAAATTTAGCATAAATAGGGTTATTAGAAGGAAAAAATAGAATTGAAAAAGAATTAATTTTATAAAAAAATAAAAATAATAAACATTTTAATGAAGATTATGCAATTGCTTTGTTAAGTAAAAATTAAAGTAAATATGAATATGAATTACCCTTTCTATTTAATTAAAAAATTTAATAAGATTAATTATACAGAGATAATTTAATAGATAAAGTTCAATTAAATACCTAATCTAAATTAATACCTATATCTACTTAGCATAATAAAAATCCATCAACTTATTTAGTAAATCAATAGCAAAAATAGATACAAGCTCGATCAAAATCAATATCTCAACACTCAAAATAAAATTATCATAAATAATTAATAGATTTTAAAAAAAGCAAATAAAATGATGCTTTGAGCTAATTACTTTTAGAGTATCATGAATGAATTAATAATTATCAACTAGTATTATCAATAAATTCTATGTAATCTTGTATTTTAAATAAACTGATAACTCATAAAAGTGCAATCATTGAATCAAGACATGCAACATTAACCATCTTATTCACCTCCTTTTTTATTTTATGTTTATTATTATGGTGAATTCTATTACAATTTCATTCCTACTTTACTTTTTTGATTTCTAATAATTATGAGACCAATTTCTTTACTAGTTTGGTTTCCCAACTCTTTAAATGATTTATCTAGTAATTAAACTAAAGCAATTTTCAATATTAATGTTTGTTTTAGCTGAGGTCTCAATATAAGAAATGTTGTATTATTTAGCTTAAATGATAAAATTGTATACCTAATACTTCTGCTTCATCTGTTGACACTCTTCTTTGAGAACTATCTATTTTATTTCCAACTAATATTTTATTCACTGATTCTGCTGCAAATTTATCAATTTCTTGCATCCATTATCTAATTTAATTGAATGATTCTCTATCTGTAACATCAAAGACAATAATGATTCCTTAAGCTCCTCTGAAATTTTATGTTAATAGTAAAATACCTATAATAACTGCTTGTAATAGTTCTAAATCTATCTTAACCTGCAGTGTCCCACTAAAATATTGGTATTATGTATGTTTACTATTTACAATTTGACAGTAGATTTATCAATTTAAAATACTTTAATTTTCTATTGTAATTTAAGCATAAATATTTACAAAATCAACTCCAATAGTATTATAAAAATGATTTGTAAATTAGTTTTCCTATATTTTTTTAATTTAAAAATGTTACGCTAAATCTCATTAACATGCATGATTTACCAACTCCACTATTCCCTATTAATAAGACCTTAAATAAATAATCACTATTTATGTAATACAACTATACCATTCTGAACTTTATTGTACATAATAATCTGACATAGTTTATCAGAATATATAAATTAGAATTAATGATAATTAATTATATATAGTATTAATATGAATCAAAGAACAATATCATATTTTGATCTTGTAATCTTACGATTTTGAATTCTTAACTTATTTAAAGGAGTACTCTCTTCATATTCAGCTAATTCAGCCATTTCATTTTCTAATTAAGCAATTTTTATTTATTGCAATTAATTTTAAAATGTATTTCTTCTTAACACGCTTCGTTTTAAAATGATAGAATCTTATTTTTATAATGAATTCTTTCTTTTCTTTCCACTACTTTAGTTACTCATTGTATCTTTAAAGCTTAACCTACATTCATCATCATAAAGCATTCTATTGATAATGTTTTATGGATCTGTATATGATAATCTTAAATTTGAGACTTCATTATCTTCTTCTCCGCTACTACTACTACTATAATTATCTTCAATAAAGATTCCTAACTTTTTTATCTCATGACTTTTAATTACACTTTTTTCTATAACATTAATATCTACATCAAATCTTTTTATTCTATAAAATAATATATACAATAAACCTATGATATATTAAATATAATTTTACCTTCAAATTTTATATATAAAGGTAGAGTTCTCCTTTATTTAGCATTTAACTATTTAATCTAATAATTATTTGAATTTGGTGATATAAACTCTGCAATTCTAGCTAAAGCTTCTATAAACTCAATAAATTGCATTTCAAAGTGTCTCTTTTAAGTAATTTCATCTACTTACATCATGATCGATTGTAAATAAATAAAATAGAGTTATTATTCATTTATTAAATTAGGTAAAAATTCAGAATTTTAGAGTAAGATCTTTAAATCTTAAAATGAAATAAATTTTTCTTTAGCATATGGTTTATTTGAAAAGTTAGATGTGTAAGAAAATAATTATTTAAGAAATGGCAATTTTAATCGAATTGTCATATCCATAATTTATGTCCAATATCTCTCATCTCTCCACTATTGAGAGCAACCATAATCTAAAATAAAACCAAATTATCCTGTTTATCCTTACATCATTTTTTCAAATCCTTGAGCTATACTTTAACAATTTCCTTATTTAACATAAGTTTCCTTTGCTAATCTAATTAATAATTCTAGAAATTGATGTCTAACTAATGATCTTTCTTAAATAAATTAAGATTTAAAGTCTTTAATAACTATAGTACTAATTAAACAGATTTCCCAATCTACTTATTTAATCAATTGATTATTTTTAGATTGATAATAAAAACCTTATATTGTTTAAATATTTATTCTTGGAAAATCTAATTCACATTATTATGATGCTAAATATTTATAGCATGAAATTATGTATTTGTAATACTTCTTTAATTATTCCTATAAATAAATCAATTCAAATATACTTTTAGAGGATTAATCTCATTATGATTGATTAAATGCCTTAATATTTTACTGTTCTCTAAATCTGCTTCCAAACATTATTCTAAATGCACTTCTGTATCTTCATCGAAATCCTTGAAAATTGAATTATCTAAAGTCCATTTTCTTTTTTTAGCCAATTCAACATCAAATTCAACTATTTTCTCAAGTTCTCTTGGTTTACATTGAATATTAGCTAGATAATGTTTCTTTTTATCAAAGATTGGAGCAGATTATGATGTTTGAATCATATTAACAGTATGTAATGGTTAACTTTATAATACTTTACCATTCGAATATTCCATTTGTACACCAAAATTTCTTAATTAAGAATGAGCTTAAGTTTAGATAGTCTTTTAATCTTTTGCATAAACTTAGACATTTTATACTGGATTACTAAAGAAATATCTGATTGTTTGATTGGGTGGACACATTCTATGTAATATAAAATTTCCTTCAGGTGTTTTTTACATAAATGATGGTTAATAATCTTCAAATTCAAGATGAATAAATATTGGATCTTCATCTATGAGTCCAGATTTATGTGGTTTCCATTAAAATAGTACTTCAACCCAACCTTAACAAATCCAACAATTCTCTAATTATAAATTTACTATATCTACACTTTAAATTCTTATGAATTCATTTTTTTTCTTTTAAGTTTACTATTCCATTTATTACATTTTTATTTCAAGTTGTTTTTTATCTTATTCTTCTATATTAATATCATCTTATTATGATTCAGTTACTAATTTTTTATTTTTTTATTCTTTGAGATATCCTTTATGATTTATTTGATAATTTGAATTACCTTCAAAATGAAATCCATATATAATTTTATTGAACTCTAATTCATTTGCTATTTTTTAAGAATCCTTAGATTTGAAATCATTGTGTGATAAATCTAAGTGAATTAATTCAGGATGAGGTCTGGCAATCAAATTACATATTTCATTAGTGCAATCTTTATTTCCTCCTAATTTATTAAATGAAATATCCAAAACTTTCAATACTGTATTCTTGCTTAATCCTTTGAAAAAGAAAATACCTCCATTAAATGTTATTTTATTGTAATGTAAATATAATTCCTATATGATATTATTCTATTATTAATAATATATTTATATATACTTTTTTCATCATTTTTCCAAATTGTTCCATTATTGAATCTTAAATTTAATTATGAGATAAATTAAGAACTCTTAAACATTTATTATTTTACAATGAATCAATTAAATATTTTAAGCCTTAATCTCCAATTTAATTATTTTCTAAATTAAGTTCAATTACAAATTAATGTTGTTTTAATAGTAACTTTTATAAAAATAAGCATCCATTTTTAGAGATCTTATTATTTTTAAAATCCAAACATTAAACAGATTTTGGTAATTGATCCAAAATAATTTCCAAATCTTCATTATTAAGATTATTTGAACTCAAATTAAGTTTTTCTAATTGAGTAAATGTTGATGATGCTAATCCTGCAGCAAACATCTTAATATATTATTGACTACTTAATTAACCAGCAACACTAATATCTTTTTTATTATGATTATCAATAATTTACATTTTTCTTGGCATACATTATTATTATTCCATAGCTTTATTTAAATTTACATAAATATTATTTGGAGTTTCATTAAATGATTGAATATCTAAACATTTTTTTGAATGTTTATAAAATTTATAATAATCTTAAGAATTTGGAGCATTAACAATTTCTGATCCTAGTTTCTAATAATCAATTGATTGACTTTTAGAAGAAAATAAGGATTATGTGGAAGGTAAAGACATTACAGAATAGTTTTCTTTAAATAGTTTCTTTTTTATAATCTATTCTCTTGAAATTTCTTATACTAAATGATATCTGGAATTTAAAGGTGGTAATTTATTTTCTGATAAAATAGGTTTGGATGGGAAAAAATGTTTATTTTGTTATTAATTAGTTATAGTAGTTTCTTTCAGTTAAATACTTAATGGTGTGTTTGAATCAGATGTTTAAAATTCTGTTAGATCAAAAAAGATATGATCATCATTCTATTTTAGATTCTTAATATCCTATTCTTTTTTTGTATTAAGAGATGATTTAGTGTTAATAGATGTTCCTGAAATATTTAATTTCATTTTTTTTTATTTAAAAAGTAGTTAATTTAACAAATAAATTATTTTATTAAAGTATAATAAATAATTTATTTTAAATTCTTCCTCCAAAATGAATTAAAATAAAGAAAATGAATATTTATCTGATGTTCAAAATTATTTTACAAATAAATGTATGACATCAACTAGAAGTACTTCATTACATGAAGAGAATACTATGAAATTTAGTTAAAATAAGAATTTATTTGAATAAAAATAACAAGAAAATGAAAAAGTATAACTATTTAATAAAATAAATTAAGGAATTAAAAAAGAGATGGTCTGATATTGCTAAAGATTGGTAAAGAAATAAAAGAGATGTAAAAGTATTTCAATTAGCAGAATTTGGTATACCAATAAGTGCTAGAAAATAAATTTGGCCACTTATTGTTGGAAATAAACTATAAATTACAAAAGAACTTTATAATATTTTACAAATTCAAAGTAAAACTTTTAAACTTGATTAACGAAAATCTTTAGGTAGATTATCATCATTTAATCACATCAAATAAGATTTAGGAAGAACATTCAAAAATGAAAGTATTTATTTTATTGTAAATCTTTATTAGGTTTACAAAAAATCTTCCATCCAGGAGGACCTTTAAGTGAAAATTTATAAACTATTCTTGAAATATTTTGTTTATATAGACCTGATATTGGTTATGTATAAGGTATGACATATGTTGGATCAATCTTATTAACTTATTTTGATGATTATTAAGCTTTTGTTATTTTTAGTAGTTTAATAACACATCCTTAATTAATATCAATATTTATGCTTGATGAATAGAATCTTTAAATCATATTTCAATAATTTGAAAAACTAATTAAACTCAATATTCCTCAAGTTTATAAACTATTTAAATAATATAATATAAATTGTACTAATTATTTGCTTGATTGGATCTTAACTCTATTTGCAAAACCATTAAATCCTGATATTGTAGGTAGAATTTGGGATAGAATGTTATTTAATGGTACACATATTCTATGGAAATGTGGAATTGCTATATTAAAGATATTATATCCAAGATTTAAGGATTAAGAGAAAACATTATAGAGTTTAAAAAATCCTGATATCAAAGATGATGATTTATTATAAGAAATGAAGAGTGTTAATTATCCTTTTGAAGTTTAAGAGGTTTTAGGTAATATTGAATTATGATATACTTCATATGAATATATTTATTCTCTTTGTGATATTCACATTTGATCAAAATATTTATATAAATCTATCCAACCAATTCTTTTGTCTTGATCATATTCTAACATTGAATTTAAAATGAACTATGTTTTTTATGATATTGTATTCTCATTATGAATAATTTCTCTTTATAAAGTTTATTGTACTTTTATTTTTTGTTTCATACAAATAGATTTAATGATTCTTATCTGAGAAAGGTAATTCTCCATAAATCATCAAATAGAACAAACATCCCAAACTAAAAATATCAGCTGTATTTTAGTATTGTTTAGATTGAACAACCTCTGGAGCCATGTAACCAAGCATTCCAATAGTCAATGTCATTGGATTATCATTTTTATACTAAATGCATAAATTTACGTTTAGACTTACTAAACCCTAGATCTCCTAATTTGATTTAATCATTATGCATAAGAATATTTTTCATTTTAATATCTCTATGCATTATTTAACATTTTTAAAGATCTTGTATTCCTCTAAGTATTTATTTTACATATATAATAGCTTATTCTTCAGTAAAATGTTTATTTTGTTCCAACCATGGTTTTTCAATATCTCCCTCTATTATAAAATTAATTAAGATTACAATTACAATACTCCATTACAATGTATGAATATTTATTTTATTGAAATTCATCAATGAATCTAACAACATAGTTACTATTAATTAATTTCATATTTTATTTTTCTGTTTCATGTAATTAACCAACTAATCCTCCATGATTCTTAAAAGTTGAAATAGCTACAACTTTTATTGCAACATTTTCATTTGTTTAGATATTAACAGCCTTTAATAAATTTATCAACAATTACATGATAAACTTTACAATATCCCCCAGATCCAATAAGTTTCACTATTTCATATTATTTCAATCTCTTTCCAGGAATGTGTAATTACTTTTATTACATTCAAATTTTAATAAAATTATATATATCTTTAATAATCCATCATCAGGATGGTTTCAATATAAAATAGTATCCTAATTCTTCTGTTCTGAACATCTTTTAGAGAATATGTACATTCTATACCATTTATTGGAACTCAATCAATTCATTAAAACAAAACATTATCTTATTATAATTTTAATATTCTTACAACTACATCATGGTATTATGTTATACCAAAACCTTTAGAATCCCATACAAAATAATTTTATTTAGTATCTTAATTACCAAGTGATTAAGCTATGATAAAATCTTTATATAATTCTCCATATTATTGCATATAAAACTTAAAATTCTTATTATTTATTCCAAATGCTTAAAATACAGGAAGGTATACTTATCCTTAAATGTGTTTTACAATGAAATGTTTTATTTGAAGTTATTTATCTATACATTTTGGAGTATTTGGATTATTTTAAAGACATGAAGATAGAGTTTATTATAGATTATTTGAATTGAATTTCTAAATTAATACTTAAGCTGCTTCTTTACATTTTGTGAACATATCCAAAGAATTATCATCAGAAATCATTACAATCCCAATTATATTTTAATAAAAGAAATATATGTAAGCATAAACAAATCCCATTGCTGATAAACCTGGTAAACATATAGGTATCCAATTTTCACCTTTCTTCAATTAACCTTATCCTTATATCATACTTTATATAATCAAAATATCAGATGTCTTAAATTCCATATTCTTTTATCTACATATATCGATTACAAAAGTTTCAGTCAATAACAAAGATGCTATTATATTAGGTAATTTGATTTCTTTTAGATTATTATGAATAAATTATCTCAATGAGACAGTCATAGGCAAAGTGCAGATTGAATTAAATGCTATACAGGGAGAATATAATCCATTTTTAACAGCTAGAGTTAATAGATTTCTGGATCCTCCTACAGAAAATGCTAGATCGTAATTAGGTTTTTGTGATAAATGAATATTGGCTTAATCTGTTACAATGGATATCAATTATGTATTAAGAAAATCCAACATTTAATAAATGATGAATTCAGAATCCTATCATAAACTAGTGTGTATACTTAGAGAGAACTTGTTGAACATATATAAGTGATTTAATTTCTTTGTAGAATGTAAATATTGCATTTATGATGTGAAATCTTAAATAAGGTTTATTTTTCTTTATCTTCAAAAAAGAATAAAAGAAACTTTTAAAAGATTGCATTAATGGTTGCTAAAAATATTGAAGACTTTTGATATTTTATAATTAATAAATACCTTTATTTCATTACCATATCTAACATATATGGGTCTTCCTGTATTTGTCATAATAAATACATGCCTTTTATGTGTAAAGAATTCTGGAATGTCAGGTGATATTTCTGTATAAGAAACATTAATGACATGAGGTTTGTATTAATATGAATCAGTACTCATTTATATATATATATATATATTAATTTTCTTATTTAATGTGAACATACATTCAATACTATGGCTAAAAGACAGCATTGTATCTTGCAATTGATGGACCTCTTTCAAAATATTCTTATCTAGTATGATAGACTTTCTCAAATTGTGGCTAAAATAAATTGAATATATATATACTTATAATGCCATCAAACTTCCTCCTTACCAAACAGCATATCTTTAGAAAGGATTCTATGAAACATTAACTTTAATTGGTGCAGGCTTAAATATAATGAAAAAGATAATACTTTAAATCCAGATCTTTATTCATATTTTTAGAGTCTGGAATCAATCCTAAGTTATACTTATTATTCTAATCTTTGAGCAAATCCATCAAACAAAGTAGATCCACCTGATAAAATGATATTTTAATATAATTTCTTTCTACAATCTACAGGAGATGTTTATATTGATTTATCAATGATTTCATCAATAGGAGATCTCCATTTACCATCTAAGAATTCAGGATGAAAGAACATTTCAGGTCCTAAGAATCTTTCATAACCAATATCAATTGTATATTTTTCTTTAGTAACAGAATTCTTTCCATAATATGTTTTGAATTTGTTTTTATCTCCTCTATCATAAGCTTAAAATTCCTTTATTAAATCTCCATCACTTATACAATATCCATATTTTTCTTTAACTTCTCTAGCTACTTTTTTTATATCTTCTGCAGGGATATTTTCTCCTCTTTCTTTTAATAAAGTTTAAACAAATTAAGTTATATCTCTTCCTGCCAAAGGGATATGTTTAATACATGATCCTATAACATAACCATCTGAAACAGGTATACAATGTGTTACACCATCTCCTGAATCTAAGACCATACCTGTTAATCCAGCTGTCTTTTAAAAATCATTAACAGGAGCAAATGCACTTGAGAAAAGGGATAAGACAGCCTAAACTGAAATATGTAATCCTTTTGCATTGAATGTTTCAAAAAAGATTTCTGCAATATTCTCTCTATTTTCAGGAGGATTCTATATATCATTATTGCATATTTACCATAGGTGGTTCAGTTAATATGAAGGTTGTTTCATCTGGTTCAGCTCTGAGGTAATCAAATATACTTCTATGCCAAAACTTTTCCATAAGATCCCAATTTTCTACAATACCACTCTTCATTGGATAAAAGATATTGTGAGACTTTGTATAGTCATATGCTTCATATCCTATGTAATAATCTAAATTTTCATTTGTATTCTTGCTCATTTGAACTTTTTACTAATATCAATTTATCAAATTACTTTTTCTTAATGATCTGCCACAACAGTAGGAATATCAAATTATGGTTCAGTATTTCCAGCCCACCCCATCTTTGTAAATCCAGTACCTATAATATAGTTTAATTATATACCATTATCGATTACACAAACTTTGCTTTGATAAAACCCTTTGTCAATTGTTTATTACATATGATACTCTATATATTATTTAATATTAATTATTATTAATTATTCATTATATTAATTTAGTTATAAAAATGTTCATCCTTTTCTTTTAAGAGTATGAAAAAAGTTGTCAACTCTTCTCCATTTATCATTAATTGATGTAATTATTTCCTATCTAAATTTCATTATTGCTTCTTATTCTGATAAATTTAAAGCCAATCTATCTTATAAGTATCTCACATCTTCTGCATTCTATAATTCAGGTATTCCAGCAGTTAAATTCATCAAAAATAAATCTACTAACCATCTTCCATGTTTTCTAATTAAATTATATGCATCCAAACAATGTTTTTCAAATTATCTAAATGTTTCACTATCTTAACCACCCATCACTGTTAACATTTCTGGAGTTAAAACAAATTTCGCTCTTTCTATAATGTTATTAACTTTTACCTCTATTTATTCCAAATTTGATTTTGAAATTGCCTAAGAAATGTCCAAAATCAATATGAAATATATGACCACTTGATTTTATCATTATATTACCACTATGTCTATCACCAATCCCTAAAACATAAGTGGCAACACAATATCCAGCACAAGATCTAAGGAATATATCTTTGGATCTATTAAAATCTTCAGGATTCTGATTCTATTGATGCAAATAATTGATAAGTGCTTTTTCATCAAATGCTCCAAATGCACCAATATTATCATGAATTTCTGAAATATTCAATGAATCCAATACTACTTCAATCATTCCAACTTAATCATCAGTAGCAATCACTTTATATGGTTTCATCTTAAAATCTAATCCTGAATCCAACCATATTGTATCTATAATCTTTATAATCTACAAAGTCAACATATCTTATTTTAAATCATCTCCATTCTTAAAAATCACCTAAAGTTGATTAATTTATTAATTAATTGATTTTTAATAAGATTTCAAATATAATTTCAATGGTAATTTTTTTGAATTCAATACCTTGCATTAATCAATCTCAAAACTAGCAATTTACATACGTGCATCAATTGGAAATGTAAAAGGTTATACTATATTCTAAGTTATAATTTATAATTCTTTCTTTAATGCATCTGTTTTCTATTACATCTCAGTCCCTACTTATTTACTCTTAATTTTTAGAGATGATTCAATTAAAAGATTATTTAATCTTACTTCTTTAACAATTGTCTCTCTAAATTATCCACATATCATTATTAATTATTCTAGCCATATAAAATATCTCAGAAATGAAGGTTTCAAATTCAATTATGATTTTAATAGCCAAAATAATTCTTATCCTATTTGAAAAGGATTTGCTGAAGCTCTCTCCAATAGTAATTCTCCTAAAGGATTATATATATTTTTCTCAAATTATAATGCTTAACTTAATTGTAATAAGTATAAACTCAACTCATCATCAGATAAGAGACTTATTCTATCTACAGCATATAAACGAACTATTTCATCTGGAAAATGGGAATCCATTAAAATTAATGCAATTTATGGTGGTAAAGGAATCCATTCTTTTATCATTTAATGGGCTTCTCTTACTTATTTAGGATCAGCCCAATTTACAGCTTTTAGAAATAATTATAATGCATAAGGTAATGTTTTGTAATGATGTCTACATATCATTAATAAAAATTTATCCAATTAAGTATAATGTACTCTATCTAATGAAGTAGCTGATAATAGTGTTTATAAATAGGCAAGATCTTCAGTTTTTGGAGTTTGATCAATATCTTTGTATGGATAAGCAAGACCAAATCTATCACTATTTTCTTTATAATAATTAGCAGTCATTCTATTTGATATAAAATATTGTAAGAAGTTATTTAATGAATTTCTAGCTAATTATGAGAAATTACTTGATCTTTAGCTATCTATATTTTATAGGATGCTTATTCCCTTCCTTTTATTTTATGATATAATGGACCCTGTAGTTTTATCTAGATCAAGTTGTATTCTATGATCTTTTACATAATGATAATTCTTTTTTGTTTCAATCTATTTTTGTAATTCTGGATCTGATCTTACTAAATCTGCATAATGTTTAACATTTAAACAATCCTTTAAACTTCCTTGATGAAATTATTAAAATTTTTAATCTCTTAATGACCATTTCATTTAAGAACTAAAACAATCCATTTTAATAGATAAATAGCTGTAACATTTAGGTCTGCATCTTTTATAATTGTTATCGAGATTAATTTCTCCTTTAAAATCTTAAAAACATCCAATTTTTGGATTAATATCATAAAATGGCCATAAATTAAGAGTTTATAATCCTTATTTAAATTTTGAATTTTGATCAAACAAGTACATACTGGTACTTCCTAAAATTTAGGATTCTCCATTAAAAGAATAAATTAAAACTCTAAAACATAATTTAACTTCTAATGGTAACATAGAGTATTTGATTTGACTAAATTTAATAGTTGCATTAAAGGTAGGTGTAAATGAAAATGGGATTAGTTATGATTCAATAATAGATGAATTAGTTAATAATTTATCACCATAATATATGGATGCTTCAATTGATATTAAATATGGTTCAAAATTAAGATTAAAAAGTGTTTACATTTATTTAATATAATTTCTATTTTCAACTCCTCCAAAAGATACATATCTAATAGGGATATATGGTTCATCTTACTATGTTTCCTTTCTATGAAACATAAGAATATCTTTATTTTTATTGATTTTAGATGGTTAATTTTTGGTAATATTATTTAATTTAGTTGTTCCATTATAGGTTGATCTCTTTTTACCTAATCTATCAAAGTCAGATTCAAATAGATTCTTAAGTTAATCTATTTTAATTATTTTAAAACTAAAAAAGAAATCACATTATCCAGAATAAATGAAGTCTAAATCATTTACAATTCTATTCTATGATATAAGTCTATATTACTTGTTTTAATATACTGATCTGTTAATTGACTATCTTTTATTTAGGATACCATATAAATACAGGTATTTCTAAATAGTTTTTCCAATCCTCAATCAAATCATAATTATCTTTGGGTCTTTTATAAATAGGAGGATAATCAAAATTATTGGAAGGCATGTAATCAATTAATATAGTATTTAATACTTGACTATCTCTTATTATGTTTCGAATTCTTGTAAATTATAATAAAGGTTATTCTCCATAAATGTATTCCTAATATCCATCCACTTGTAAAATATACTAATGTAAATTTGACATTTAATATTGAAGTTATTTTAATATCATTTAAATAGCTTCATCTGCACTTGTCATTAAATTAAATTCTATTTTAGTCTGTTTTCCATTCAATAGATCATTCTAACATTAACAAATGATGTTAAATTTAATAGTGTAAATGTTACTAAATGAGAATCCCATATTTGATTCTAACAAATATCTTCTATATTATTGTTGTTTAGGGTGTAAAAGATATGAAGGAATGTTTCTTCTTCTATATTATTCTACTTCACTTGAATCTTGTAACCAATGTGCAACATTCTCATGATTATACAGAATGTAACACATATCCTATAGAGCATTTTCACATTTCTGTTTGTACTAAGGATCCACATGAGTTTCTATGATGATGATATCTCCATTTGTTGAATAAATTTAACGACTATCAGGATCTAGACATATAATCCAATTTGTATATTATTAAAATTATTTCATAATTAATAATTATGTTATTAATCTCTATATATCAATTTGTTTTTCATATTTTCACACTATTTTATTAATCTCATCTACTTATAACTAATTCTAACATCCCAAACACTCTTATCCATCCATTATCTTTTCTATATATAACATAATAATTATTTTTAGATAATTAAAAAAATGAGTTATTCATACTATACAATAAATGCTAATTACTCTAAATTTTACAGAACATAATTAAAATCCTTAGATTTTTTAGTATATATATCCCTAGATTACTCTCACTTACATTCTCCAATTATTAAGATCATTTATGATTGAAAGAGGATAAACAGTATATACCAACTTCTATTAGATTCAAATCAATCCAAATAGCCATATCTATAGATATCAAGTATTATATTTATAATCATACTCTTATAGCTAACATTTTAACCATTCTTATCTCCAGAATAATAGATTTCTAAATGGAGAGAAATATTCAAAATTGCTAAGTCCGGTCTATAAGAGAACCTCAAAGTTTTCATTACCAATAACTAAATCCTTTATTCACCTATTAGAGCATAGACAATGGGTTTACTTCTTGGAGTGTTTGAAGAAGAAGGAGTTAGTCATTCAATTTCTATTGAAGAGAAGGCTGTTCTTAAATCTGGAGAACCTGAATATACTGGATTGATTGGAAGATTCTTTAAAATGTTATTAAAATAGCAAAAATTGTTATAAATTGGTAGAAAGTACTTTAATACTAAAAATTTAATTAATTTTGATTAATTCGGATTAAAAGTATCTATAAATTTAATTATAATAAGGTTTTACCAGGAGTTACCTGTAGTCTAATAAAATAAGAAGAATAAGGGAAATATTACATTAATATAGATTCTTCTTTTAAAATGTTGAGAAGTACTACTATGTATGAGGAATTAAGGAACTCTAGAGATTTTTCATAATTGGAAGGAGCTATAGTCATGACAGTCTATAATTATAAATTCTATAAAGTAAATAAAGTAAGTAGGGAAATGAATCCGAAGAGTGAATTTGAAAATTTGAAAGGAGAAAAGATGACATACATGTAATATTATTAAGATAAGTACGAACATAATTCTATAATAGATACAAGATTGCCATAAAAGACGTAACTTAACCATTGATAGAAGTCTTAGAGAAATCTAGAAAGAAACAAGAAGAGAAGATTATCTATTTAATACCAGAATTATGTGTAATGACAGGATTATCTAATGAAATGAGAAATAATTTCTAGACTATGAAATAATTATCCACTGTTACTAAACCAAGAGGAGTAGATAGAGTGAAATAGGCAGATCAATTTATATAGTGTTTTCATAATAAAGAGAGTGAAGAATTGATTAAGAAATGGAATATTTAATTAGAACCAAAATGTTTATAGATTTAAAGTTCTAAAATCAAACCAGGAAATATTATGATGGGCAATAATACAGCTATAAATATAGAAACAGGTAATTTAGATCGAGATACTCAGACAGCTATGTTAAGAGGAGTAGGTTTAGAGAATTGGGGAATTTTATATAGTGATAGAGATAGTAGATAAGCTGAAGATTTTATGAGTTGTTTGAGAGAGAGTATTGAATATTGTAAATTTTAATGCAAAGCTCCTCGTACTTTTGTACTTCATTCAAATAGAATTGAAGATTGGATTAAATAAATAGATTTAATTGTATAATAATCATAAGGACCATAAAAAGTAACCTTGTTATTATTAATATTAAATGGTCCAAAGAAGAATGCTCCACTTTATACAGATATCAAAAGATATTTAATTAATGATTGTCCAATAGCTTCATAAGTTATATTGAGTTCCACTTTAAATTAACCTAAAGGAAAAGTTAAAACTATTTGTAATAAATTATTGGTTCAAATTTGTGCTAAAGTTGGAGGAACACCTTGGGGAGTATCAGAATTACCATTTACTGATTAACCAACTATGATTTGTGGAATGGATGTATATCATTCTACTGGAAAAGCAAAAAAATCTATGTTATCATTTGTATCAACAGAAGATGAATTCTTTAGTAAATATATGACTTAATCAATTGAAATGGAAACTGGAGTAGAATTTTCATTCAGTTTATGTCCAGTATTAGTCAAATCTTTGCAATCTTTTTGTGGAGATAGGAATGGTCCTTTACCATCTCGAATCATTATATTTAGAGATGGTGTTTCTAATTCTTAAGCAAAAACTGTTATTGAAACAGAAGTAGCATAATTTAGATAAGCAATTGAATAAGTTAAAACAGAAAAGAATTCTGACAAACCAATCAAATTGATAGTATTATCAGTCAATAAAAAAGTAGGAGCTAAATTTTATGCAGGAGAGAGGTAATTATTATTTTTATTATCATTAATATAGAAACTTAGATAATCCTCCTTAGGGTACATTGATAGATACTGAAATTAGCAATGGAAAAGATGATTATTATTTGATATCTCAAAGAACAACTTAAGGAACTGTGTAGCCTACTCATTATCATGTTTTAGTGAATGATTTATTTGATGAACCTAATATCCTTAAGAAATTGTAGGCTTTGTCTTATAAATTGTGCTACATGTATTACAATTTCAGTGGAGCCATTAAAGTAATTGTTATAGTTTTAGTAGATACCTGCACCTATCCAATATGCTCATGTTTGTTCTAATTTTATAGGAGATAGATTNTCAAACCAGGAAATATTATGATGGGCAATAATACAGCTATAAATATAGAAACAGGTAATTTAGATCGAGATACTCAGACAGCTATGTTAAGAGGAGTAGGTTTAGAGAATTGGGGAATTTTATATAGTGATAGAGATAGTAGATAAGCTGAAGATTTTATGAGTTGTTTGAGAGAGAGTATTGAATATTGTAAATTTTAATGCAAAGCTCCTCGTACTTTTGTACTTCATTCAAATAGAATTGAAGATTGGATTAAATAAATAGATTTAATTGTATAATAATCATAAGGACCATAAAAAGTAACCTTGTTATTATTAATATTAAATGGTCCAAAGAAGAATGCTCCACTTTATACAGATATCAAAAGATATTTAATTAATGATTGTCCAATAGCTTCATAAGTTATATTGAGTTCCACTTTAAATTAACCTAAAGGAAAAGTTAAAACTATTTGTAATAAATTATTGGTTCAAATTTGTGCTAAAGTTGGAGGAACACCTTGGGGAGTATCAGAATTACCATTTACTGATTAACCAACTATGATTTGTGGAATGGATGTATATCATTCTACTGGAAAAGCAAAAAAATCTATGTTATCATTTGTATCAACAGAAGATGAATTCTTTAGTAAATACATGACTTAATCAATTGAAATGGAAACTGGAGTAGAATTTTCATTCAGTTTATGTCCAGTATTAGTCAAATCTTTGCAATCTTTTTGTGGAGATAGGAATGGTCCTTTACCATCTCGAATCATTATATTTAGAGATGGTGTTTCTAATTCTTAAGCAAAAACTGTTATTGAAACAGAAGTAGCATAATTTAGATAAGCAATTGAATAAGTTAAAACAGAAAAGAATTCTGACAAACCAATCAAATTGATAGTATTATCAGTCAATAAAAAAGTAGGAGCTAAATTTTATGCAGGAGAGAGGTAATTATTATTTTTATTATCATTAATATAGAAACTTAGATAATCCTCCTTAGGGTACATTGATAGATACTGAAATTAGCAATGGAAAAGATGATTATTATTTGATATCTCAAAGAACAACTTAAGGAACTGTGTAGCCTACTCATTATCATGTTTTAGTGAATGATTTATTTGATGAACCTAATATCCTTAAGAAATTGTAGGCTTTGTCTTATAAATTGTGCTACATGTATTACAATTTCAGTGGAGCCATTAAAGTAATTGTTATAGTTTTAGTAGATACCTGCACCTATCCAATATGCTCATGTTTGTTCTAATTTTATAGGAGATAGATTTGATCCCAGAAAACCATAATCTTTGATTAAGCCAAATCCAATATTGAATCAGAGAAGATCACTCTTCTTCATATGAAAATTATTAAATCAAAATAAATAAATTAGAACATTTAATCATCATTATTATTATTATTATTATTATTATTATTATTATTATTATTATTGTTATTATTATTATTATTTTTACTAATTTTCGTATAGTTTTTGCACATTTTACTAATTTAGATGATTTCCTTCTATGCCTTTTACTCTTCTGAAGATCTTTGCCTATTCATATAATTTTGAGACGTCTTGTTCATCTTCATCATCATCATCTTCCTCATCCACAATTTATTTTTTAATTTATGCTCTTTTTGACAATTTTAAGTATTTGCTTACTGTATCTTCTGAACCTTGGCTTGCCTAAATGACTTATACTCCCTATTCTGATCTGAATCTATCTAATCTCTCATAACATAATGGGGCCAAGTTGTATCTACCACTCTCATCCATTTCATCCAGAATATCAATTGGAATATTTCTTTATTATCATTAAATCTATTTACTTGCATTCAGTCTCTGTCACTTTATACAAGATTTGTCTATCTGGATAAGGTGAATGACCATAACGCTTTTTGTAATCTCTTTCTTTCTCTCTAATGAATTCTGGATCCTCTGGAAATGATTAATATCTTGATTATGATCTCTCTTCAATCATTTGTGAATTCCATCTCCACATTATCACAAACAACACCAAACTCACTACATATAATTCTGGACTTCTTCTCATACTATGGAATAATGGATTGTCTTCAATATATTTATTCCTTTGTCTTTGAAAGTCTTTCTCCTCAAAATCTTATGTCTTTTTACGAAAATCGTAGTAAAATTAAGCATTTGGATTTATAGGTCTCTATTGCTATTGACTTTATTATTAAGAATATTATGTTCTTGTTTCTTAATTCTACTATCTCCCACTAGATTATTGCTATTAATCAATCAAAATCCTATCATATTTCTTTCTCTCATTTTCATCTGATAAAGTATTATATGCTGCTACAATTGTTTTAAACAATTCCTATTATTTAAATTAATTTATACTTAGTCACTCTCTTTAGCATTTGGTGAATCAGGATGGTGCTGTTTGGCTAAAATATGAAATTATTTTTTTATTTCCTCATTAGTAGCATCTCTACGAACTCCCAGTAATTAATAAAAATTTTGAGTTGAGAATCTACATTTACTAAATATTCTTAACATAAAATTAATAAATTAATCATAAAATGAAAATAAAAAGCTTTATGAAACTCAAAACTCATAAAAAATTAAATTGTTATCATATCAAAAGTCAATAGAAAAATAAAACAATATGAAAACATATCAATAAGTATCCTTAAAATATTAGAAACTGTTTCTAAATAAAAGGAAACTCTAAAAAAAGTAAAAAGAATCACAATAAGATAAAACACTAAAATATAAAGATACTAAAAAATTATAGTAAAAAGAAGAAATAAGACTAAGGGTGAATCTGAATATAAATATAAAATTAAATTTAAAAAAAAAACCAAAAAATAACTATCTAAATAAAAGTTATAAAGGATCTTTTAATAATCCAAACAATTCTAATTAAGGATATATAAGTTTTCAAGTTAAAAAATTAGAATAATTTTTGTCAAAAAGTTAATTTAATTAATATCTGTAAATAATCAATTTTAATCTGTATTATCTTGTTTATATTTTATTAAAATCTTAAGATTATTTGTGTTTAATTGATTGTTTTTATAGGAAGCAATAATATAAGAGATTTACATTATAAATACAAATATAATATTATCTAAATGTATAAATTAATTTTTCAAATATTTTATGAATATGATTGCCATTCTTTAAACTTAGGATTCTATTGCAATTTTTAAATATGATATTTTGTTAGCTACTATTTATTTTATTCAAATTCCAATACAGACTATTTTATATAACTTTGTTCATATATAATTTTCTAATTAGCACTTTATCTTATTCTAAAGCTATATATTATTTTACAGTGAAAGTTATAATATTACAACCAGGCAGATTGATAAAAATACTAAAATTCCAACAATAATCTCATTCTATTGTTCTTCAAAATAGAAAAAATATGACATCTAAAAATATTGAGGTTTGATGATTTAAATTATTTAATGAATGTAAGATTAAATTTTTGTTTAATCTTTAATAATTTTAGAGTTTGGCGGGACTGGTATTTAAATTAATATAAATAATTTTTTGTTGATTATTAGATTAATTTATAATAATTTTTATAAAACTTGAGTGATGATTAAGTTATACTTTTATCATTTTTTATTAAAGATTAAATTAAATAGACCTAAATTAAGTTATTAAAAAATATAATTGTAATTTATTTTTAGAATCTATTCAAAAATTTTCAAATTCTTAAAATAAATTACAATTATATTAACTCTCAATAATAACTAAGACTTTATCAATTATCTATATTATAAGAAACTTAATAAATGGAAAGGCTATTTTCTTAAATAAAAAGAGAAGTATAAATTGATAAGAAACTCTAATTTTAATTAAATTCACCTTTAATTAAGATTACTAATTTTCTCAAATATTTATTAGATGTGAAATCTTTATAAATAGTGGAAAAGATCAATAAATTAATTAAATGAAGTGCTAATTATAAATCCTAAAAAATTATCACTTTATTAATAGTATTTGTATTCAAATATTCTACTATTGTTATAATAGTTATATTCATTTACATAATATGATTTAGATAACATAGATTTTATTACTTAAAAAAAGAGTTTTTAATTAATTTAATGATCTAAGTACTCTTTTTAACTACCGTTCTATATTCTTATAAAATAAGATCTAAAATAATCTAGAATCAATTCAAGAATAAAAATCTCTAATGGAAGGTTAGGTTTTTAAGTTATGAATTACTAGATTATTAGTAATCTTATTATATATAGTCTGAAAATAAAGAATAAGTATAAATTTATATTTATGATAATTTTAAAAGTTCAAATCTCAATATAAGTTACAAACAATTTTCATCTCCAGTAAAGTATTTTAGGTTTGGAATAGTCGATTGTCCAATTGAATATTTGGAATAGTCATAAAAAATGGGTTATTATTTATGGGACAATATAAAAAGGATAGTGAAGTAAATTTAACACATGTTGAATATTATCCATAAAAGAATTTTCTTTTGATATTTTCTAGATTAAATGCCTACTGTCTTTCTTTATTTTATTAAGTGAGTGACTTAATCATTCAAACAATTTCAACTTCCAGTGTAATCAAAGCCGTTCTTCCAATATCAAGTACTGGGATTAGTTTCAGCATCCAACCAAACTATACTATATTTTCCATATATGATTTCTCTCTCTTTTTAGTCTTAATGCATAAATAAAGATAAAGAGATTCTAAAAAGTTGTAATATTGGGGAAATCTAAATTTAGATGAATTATTTACTTTGCATATGAAGCTATCTGTATCGAACACTTAAATCAACTGCTTAGACATGTTTAATATTGTAATAGTATTTGGATCAATGGGAACTTAAATTTGATATCTCTGGATAATTGAAACTAATGTATTATTGAAACAGTTAAAATTATTAAAGGTATCAGTATAAAGGCATATGATTATGATTAAACAACAGATGATGCAAAGATTAATGATAGTATATTAGATTGTAAAAAAATTAATTGATGAAATCATATAATAATACATCTTTAGTGAAAGTTAAACAAAATAGTTCCAAATTTATCTAAACAAGTCCAAGTCAACTCAGCTATTCTTTTTCCTTGATTCTTTTTTACAAACAAGGCCATTATAATGAACCACAAGATCAGTATTCGGACAGCATTAAGAAATGGACACATTTGTTATTTTAATTATGAACCTTTAATTTCTAAAATTAGTTAAAAATAATAATTTTATGGACTGCAAATAGTCTAATTTGTATACCAATCTATATATCTTCTATTTAGGATAAATTTTGTTAAAAATGACAAAACATATTAATCTACTTTGTATTTCTATAAATTAAATATTTCTAGTTCAATAGAAAAATAAATAGAATGGAAAAACAAACAAAATCTTATTTGATGTATTAAGTCATATCTAATAATCATAATTAGAAATTCTTGTTTTATTTGAATTAAACATTTTATAATAATGAAATAACATGCTAATAACTATTTTGTCAAGAAAATAGCCAAGCCAATTTCATAAGTGAGTACTAATTCAGCAGTTACAAGATCAAATGAATAAAAGCCAATATCATATTTGACTTATACAAATAGTAAACATAAAAGAAAGAATGAGACAGCTATTAAATTGCCAGAATTATAACCTAGCTCAATTCGTGCAAAAACTGAATAAGATTAAACAGCATAAAATGAATTAAAAAGATCTATTGTCATTATTAGTAGAAAACCAAGTGCAACATTGGCATCTTAAAGAATACAAACTTCACCTTCTATTCAAATATGGGAGCCAGATTAGATTTCATAACAACCAGTAGAAGAAGTCTAAGAAATAACTAATAAATTCTATGATGTTCTTTGTGAAGAGTTGTTATTAAATAAAAAGCAATCAAAAATCAAAGAGAAAAGAAAAATATTTTGTAAGACAATATTAAATGAATATGATAAATTTTAAGAGAAAAGTTCAAGAATGGTTAGAAAGATTATTTAACTTCTTAAAACTCATAGAGAAGGAAATGAAGAAAAAGAAATGAAAAGTAGAACTATTATTGAAACTAAAATGGCTAAATCTAGTCTATTCTTTCATGCTTAAACATTATATTTACCTGAATAACATCAATTTAATTAAAAAGAACTTCTCTTTCAATAATAATTATCAGCAATACCAAAAAGACATACAAAATATAGTTCATAACTTACATTAACCTAATAAGCTGAATCTTTAAAACCAATTAAGAGTTTGATTGAAGAAATCAAAGAAAAATAATAAGATCCTATTAAATAAGCTTCAATATGTCTTGTATCACCTAAACATCCATCAAATAATAAAAATAAAATAAAATTAATTATTGAGTGTCCAGAAGAATAAAAATCTAATAAATTTGAATTTTTTATACCAGATTATATGGAGTAAGATTAAATAGTTTCAGTGTAATTATTAAATGATTAAATTGAATCTAAAGATACTAAAAAGTCAAATATTTATTCTATGGTTTCAAAAAATATGTTTAGCAAGTACTTTTAAGTAAATAAATTAGAAAAATGAATTAAATTTAGAATGTGAGTGAAACAACCATGGAAGAATTTAATTCTGATAAAGCAACTTAATTCACAAGATATTATTTGTAAAATTATGCTTTAAAATGTATCAATTAAAAGAAAATCAAAGACAAAAAAGATTCAGAATCTCAATTGAACATAATGAAATAAGATTCAAAATAAGAATAATAAATCTTTCTATCCAAACAACTTCTCGATTGTTCTATTACAGTAATTATTATTTTTATTTAAGAAAGACTTATAGGCAACTTAATTTCTTGAAATTAATAGCTTTATTTATAGATGTATTGAACCATATGATTCATAAGATTCTAGTATGATATCTGATGATAGTTTAATTGATGATAAAAGCTTTATTGACTCTTCTATAGATTAAGGAATTAAACTCAAATTCCTAATATCATCAAAATTAATTAATCCAAATATAATTAAAGATAAATTCATCAAATTTATGATATCAACTATCTCAGATGAATCTAAAAATATTTTACTTCATCAAGAAATAATGGCCTTTGCAAATTAAATAGAAGAAGTCATTCATATAGATTATGATTTACCTTAATAACCACGTAAATCAAAAGCATTATTTTTTTAGATTTGGAAGCACTAAACCGACTATTCCTTCGAATTAATAAATATGATAGAAAGCAATTTCTTTAATCTTTTTTTAAGAAATTTGAAAATATTTGTATTGGATTATTTGAAGATTGCTATAAACATTAATTAAATAAAAAAGAGAAAATATTTGTTAAATTATGTTTTCAATAATAAGGTAATAGTTTAACTGATAATACATCAATAAAATATTCCAATATGTTGAAATCTAGACATCATCGTGAAACTACAACAGAAACTGTTCCAAAATAACAAACAAACTTAATGATATTATCTCTGCCTCCAGTTACAATAAAAAGTAGATCATAATCTCCTTCTAATTTTGTATTTATATAAATTCTATTATTAAGAGTGAACCTAGAACTTAGAAAAATGGTATGTAAAATTAATAAGTACTATTAAAAAATATATAAAGAAGTAAATAATATATTCTATTAATTATTTTTAGAAGAGTCACAAAGGTTCTTACAAATTTAAACTTCATCAAAATTTTAATTATAGCAATAAGCTTCTAAATAATAAGTCTTAGTAGTGGATGGGAAAGAATAATCAAAAATTTAGAAGGTTAAATTGACTTCATTTTAAAATAATCTTAAATAATTATCTATGGATCCATAATCATTATTATATAGAAATAAGATAATTGAGAATACAAAAAATGTTGTTAAAAGTTTACAAGAAAGAATATTTCTAATGGTTGAAGAACATAAACTTTTAGATTTGAAAGAAATTCTTAAATTAGAAACATCAATTGATGTCAATTATCAAAATGATGAAGGTAACACAATGCTAATTTCAGCATCAAAATGTGGAGCAGTATTAATTGTAGAATTCTTACTTAAAAATGGGGCTGATGCTTCAATTTAAAATGTATAATTTATTTTAACAATTTTTAGTATAATGGGTTAACAGCCATGGATATGGCATTAAAAAATTATTAATTCTAAACAGCAGATATTATATATAAGTATCTTTATCCAGATAATAAAAATTTATGAGCATATTTGATTTTATGTAAATATATCACTTTGGAGTCAGATATTTAGCTTTAGAATATATCTTAATTGGTTATAAGAAAGACTGATATTATTAATGTTTAATTGTTCCACTAGCTATCAATGAAGTTAAAAGCTATTCTGAACGGGCACATGTTAATAATAATAAAGCATTCCTCACACTTTAATTACTTTATTTTTTCAATTTTAAAATCTCATTTAATGCCAATTCCTCTTTTTCTTATGTTTAATACCTTTTTTATTTTTTTGGGAATATGAATTATTCATTTTATTACAATTTCTTATCTCCTGAACAGACTTAAACATAATCTATTGGTTTTAGAGTTAAACGTTCAATAGATTTATTGTTTTACTTTTTGATTGAATAAATGGATTGTTTAATATGTTCAGTATTATTACTACAACTTCCATCATCAAATTTTCTATTTTCTGGAGCATACTATGATCTTCTTAATTTATAATTTTTTCTTTATCCTTATAATTCTATACTACTACTTAATTAGTCAACTAATTAAGATTATTTGTCATCTTCCTTAAATTTATTATCTACTTATTTGAGAATAGTATTTTTTTATGCATGATAACTTTAATGTAAATTGATGTCAGCTTTAAAACTATCTTCTATTGTATATTAAGTCAAAGATCTTAAATTTTATTAATCTTTTGTTATTTTTTATTTAGAATGTTTAAAATTATTTGAATCATCTTATTATTCAGGTATAATTTCATTTTTTTTAATATCATTAACTTAATTGTAAATAAGAGTGTTTAAATTTTTAATTCTATTTTTTAATTTTTATTATCTATCTGCTGCCCTTAATTTTTCATGTTCACAAAAAGAATCATTTTTGTTGAGTCTCTTAATAGTTTATTAAAAAGACTTATTTCTCTCACTATCATTAGAATTTAAACTATTAATCATACTAATTTTATCACTTTCTATATTAATTTAAGTTAAATTAGGTTATATTTTTTATTATTTAATTGTTTTGATTTAATTTTCTTATAAATTACATTCTTTTAGTTTTTAGATTTATAAATTAAACAATTATTTTAATTTATCTTTTGGATCATAATTTTCTTCAAATAATTATACATCTTAATAATATGTTTTAATTGTTTATTGAATTGATATATTTCTTTACATTAATTTATTAAATCTATATTCAAAAGTATTTGATAATGTGTCATAATTTATAATTGGTTGAATTAATTGGGGATTGATTAATTAAAATTAAGGGACATCATGAATTGAAGAAATTGATATTTCTCTAAATGGTCTCGTGTTTATTTTCATTTCAAAATGTTTGAGATTGAGAATCTAATATGGTTATTAATATTCAGGGTTTCTTTGATTGAAATACTTTGATTGTAAAAGCGAGATATAATCAAAATCAAGTTTGCAGTTAAATATTTTTGGCTACAGAGGTTCTTCTGAAAGTCGAATAGAGAGAGAGGTAACTAATCGTAACTATTATAGGGATTCACTTCTACCCTTTATTATTTAAAGACTTCTTCAAGTGTTATTCCTCCATAATTTATTTACTTTAAACATTAAGTAAATTTCAAGTGATCTCTTATTTGTAAAGCTGAATTAACAGGAAAATACATTTTATAATAGGCAAATGATAAATTTACTATTTAAATGAAAGAATTCTAAAATTATTCTAAATCTGATTAAGGCCATCTCTCAGTTTTTAATATTGCATTTTCAACTTTTTGATTGACTTAGTCTATTTCCATAATTAGCTCATTTTAATCATTTAGTTACATTTTAGATAAGAGAATCAAATGTTCTCTTTTAATGAATAGTGATACAATCTTATTTTTCATATGCTTATTTTCGATTGTAAATTTTTATATAAAAATATAATTTATATAATTAATATTTACTAAATTTTCTTATCATTTACAATAAAGTTAGAATCCTCATTAATATAAAGAATAATATCATTAATAGATTTTACAAAGTCAATCAATATATCAAAATCAGAAATTACTCTAGAAATCTTGATATCCTAATCATAAATAGAGTTTATAAGTAGATTCTATTGCTAATTATTGATTTTCCATATTCTCATCTCCAATATTATAAAAATATTTTAATGTTATATGTTAATCCCCTTTATGAAATTTATCATTAATAATTCCATTTTCTGTACTAAAAAGATCTCAAATAACCTTTATTGTTTATAAGTAGTTACTTAAACTTATATTTCCCAATTCCTCTCTAATCCTAAAACATATATTCCACTAATTTATTATGGTTCATCATTTAATTAATTAATATTGATCCCTTTTTCTAATAATGATTATTTGGCTACAATAATTTCAGTTTGTTATTTATTGTGATGTAAACCAATTAATTGAGGATAGAGAGTTGTATATTCAAATAAGTTAAATGAATTCTTAATCAATATTGGATATTATGAATATGTTGTCTTTGTTTAAATATAACTAAATTTTGAGATAACATTAATTTCACATGTGATATTGGAGTTAAATTCAATTTAATTAGAAATGAAGTATTTTGCATTCTAAATTTCTTTATTCTTATATTTTACTCTTTCACTTAGTTATATTTCCACATAATATTATTATATGAATAATTGCATTTAATAGATTAAAAATTTATTAAGTAAGTTTCTTACTATTCTTCAATATTCAAAACGAAATAGAAATCTTCAGAATTATCAAATGAAATAGTTTGGTTAGGTTGAGTAGAATATAAACAAAGATATTCTAAAATAATTTGAAGAGTTAATTAAGAAATGATAGTAATATTTATGTCTAAAATAATTAAGATCATGAAACTGAATTAGTTTGAAATTTATATTCCATCCTCAAATTATAAATTATTGGAAAAATCAGAAGATGTTGAAATCCAATATAATCTTATGAATTTAAGTTAAGCAAGGAGAATTTAAATAGAACATTCATAAGTTAAATCATAAATTTGGTTTAAATGCTTACATGAAGAGGTGATATATAACTAAATTAATTTAAAAAATTAATTTAGTTATGAACTGTTAGATGAATTTGATATTTTTGGATTAGATATTATGAAACATGATTAAATATGTGGAACCAAAAAAAAAATAGAAATATTAACGTTTTCTAAATATAAGATGAAATTAAAATTAAAAACAGCTATAACTAAAACTGTTAGTAAGAAATAAATTAGTTAAAAGATATAAAAATCATTTCAATCTAATTAAAGGAAAATTAGTAGGTTTAACAAATAATTTAAATTTCTCTTTTCTTAAGTTAAATTTTTCATCATTATCTTATAATAAAATTTATATATATTCTTCAAAAGATCTAAATATTGTAGAAGTAATATATGTTTATTTTTATAATAATAACTTAATATTAATATTTTACTCGTTAAATGAATTTAGATTAAGCATTCACATTTGGTTAAGATTGTTATAATCAAGATTTAATAAATCCATCTAAGCATCCTAAAATTAGTAAAAAATCACCATTTTATTCAATTGTAAAACCAACAACGTATTTTTGTTAAAATAAAAAAGATCTTAAAAAAATTATAGAATAAAGGATACATCTGTTTAATAATTAGCATAGACAATATAAAAAAATACAAATAAGGAAAATTATAATTCTCATTAATGTAATGTTTTGTTACCTAAACATACACGTAATCCTACAGATCTTAATTTGATAAGATTTGACACATCCCCAAATTCTTAAATAGAAATCTCAAATAATTCAAGAGGAAATAATTCAAAATAAGAAAATTAACGAAGATTATCATTCAATACACCTAATCAAACTATTAGAACTTCATTGCCACCTGTTAATAATAATGAAAAATATAAAAAGATAGCCATATCAATGAAAGAACTCATTTAATAATAGAAATATAACTATGAAATTGGAGATTACGAATAATTAGAGTTTATTTTTTAAAAACTCAATTTACTATGTGATTAATTATGATATATAATATATATATTTATTAATTAATTATTTAACAAAAAAACAATGAATAATGCATAATTTGCATAAAAATTATTGAAATATGAAGGCAGACTTTATTCAAGAAATTTGGAAATGTAAATGTAAACTTTACAAGAAGTAAAATAAGAATTAAATGGATAATATAATCATCAAAGTCTTATGAATATGTTAGCTAAATACTTCTCATATACAAGTATTTTAGTTCAAAGAATCAAAATTATTGAAATTATATAATAAAAGTTCCCTATTCTTGTAAATCATGTATAAGATTGGAAATAAATAGTTGAATTTCTATAATAAGAATGTTTTAGTAGTGATCATTAAGTAAATATATAATTTTGATTTTTAAGTTTAGAATGTTATCTCTCCATGCCTTAAATTCTATAGTACCAGTCTTGAAAGAGCAATATAACACTTTTCATATAGGAATTTTTGATATTTTTATTAATGCCAGCTATTAGAAAGAATTATATATTGCTAGTCTCACATTATTAAATACAGTCAGACTTCATCATTCCTACTCATTTATGAATAAAATAGCTTAACTTCCTGAAATTAAAATATTTAAAACCAAAAAACTTACAATACTACTCAAATGCACATTAATGGCTAGAGCATAATTTTGTAACACATTTTGGTTTTATTTTTAATAGGTTTATTTGAATAACCGATTAGTGAATTATTAGCAATTGTAAGACAATAGATATAATCAGTTCCAATGTCAAAAGAAGTATTACATCTTTTATATAATTATCTTAAAATTGCATCAAATTTCAAAGACTAAGAACCTTTTATCCTTAAAATCTTAACATAAGAAGAAACTATAAACTGTATAGGATTATGTTCTGAAAAGATTTAAGAACTTTTTAGATTAAGTTACAAACATTATAAATTAGAATTTAAAATAGTATATCTAATTTATGGAGATCAATATTCTAAAAAAAATATAATAGAATCTTTATTATAATTTGATAATTTATATAATTACACTTTAAATTTATCAACAGAAGACTTAATATCTTTTTAAGACTTGCTTTTTTATTCATATGATTTTGCTTGTAATGAAATAGTTAAAACTGTTAGTGTTTAAACTGAATAAAAATTAATCTAAGTTTTAATTAAATTAGATCATTTAATAGGTTAATTATTTGAAAAATAAATTAATTTAAATAAAAAACCTTTTTCATCATCTTAGAAATGTTTGAATAAATTATTATTACTTTCTGTTTAATTACTATCTGCTCAAATTACATTCACTGAATTTAAAGGAACTAATAGTTTAACTTATATTATAAGTTTACTTATAAAAAATTAAAATACTTATTTGATGTTATAATCAATAAAACTATTATTATCAATTAATTAAGTTGATTAAGCAAATTATTTAGCTTCTTAAATATAGAGTTAAAATCCTTATACTTAAGTATTTTTGAGTTATCTTAAATCCTTATAAAATTATGAAGAATTTACATATTGGAATGATTTCTAAATTAATTCAACATAATATTTAATTAGATAAGAAATTTATGATTATTATTAAGAATTTGATAAATGTTTATAGGAAATTTAAGATATTGAAATTGATTAAACTATAGCTATGGAATTATTTTAAAAAATTACAAATCTATTAAACAAAACTACAATTTTAAGTGCAAAAATTGAGTTCTTTTCAAATAGAGCTTATGCAGAAGATGCTACATTTTTTTAATTCATCATTTTAGATAAAATAAATTTATGTTTGTAAAGAAATTATCTTGATTTGGAAATTGAATCTTTAAATTATGAGAATTCTAATCTTATCATTTAAAAACTAATTGAATATAACAAAAGTTTTTTTATTAAAAAATTCTTACCAAATTTAAGAAAAGATAAATTAAAAGAGTTTATCAAACAAATGAGAAATTCTATTTATAATTATCCAAAAATTTTATTATAATTAATCTAAACACCAAATTTAGATATATAATGTACATAAGTAGAATAGTAAGGATCACATACACTTTTAAGATTTTCAGCTCATCTAATCTCAAAAGAAAAGAAAACAAATTGTCAATTATTTTTAATATACTCTATTAATAACTATTAAGAAATTCAAGTTGAAATGATTATGAAAGAATAAAAATGTAAATAAATTAAAAATTATATATAGCACTTTTGAATATTGTTGTAGAGGGTAATTCAAATATTTAATATAAATTAATTTGCAAATATTAAGGTATTTTAGTCCTATAAACAGAAATTTAAAATATGAATATCATTTGTATATAAAATTGAATATTTTAAGAATTCTATAAAGAATCTTTTTTAAATACATTTTAATATTTTATAAGTTAATTAATAGATATAATTATAAATCCTTATCAATTATTAAGATTATTTTAATTGTCATTCTTTACATATAATTCTATCACATAGATTTTCATAAATATGATATTAGAAATTCTTATCTTAGTAATAAAATATTATAAATTTTGAAGCACAAAGTAATACAATTTGCATATGATATTAATTTTGTTTATATAATTTAGTTGTATTATTCAATAAATTATAAAATTAACGACTTATGAGTAATGCTGCAGAAAAAATAAGTGATCTATTCAATGTTTCATTAACAGAGCTTGAAACAAATATTGTTGCAAGTGCTGTTAAATTCAATACATAACCTTAGCGTTTGCTTGATGTATATTATCAAATAATGTTGTTTAGGAATTATAATAATCAGTGATGGATTTCAAGTCTAAATTATATGAATCTCTACATAACTTATTATAGTTTATTGCTTAATTCAATAATGGCAAAGATATATTAAAAATAGCACAATAAGTTGAAACTCACATAACAAAATTCAAATAATAATAACTTCTTATTTAGATGAAAGTAGTGCTAAATAGCAAATTAAAAGCATTATTAGAAACATTTTGTGGAGAAAATCAGCAAAAATTTGAAGTATAAAAATTAATAAAAATTATAGGTCTAAAATTAAATCAAACATCTTAAAGATTCTTTGTTAAAGATAGAAACAACACTTATGGAATAGTAATAGCTCACATCAATACCATAATAACATTTCATAACTCCTTATCCAAAAAAAAATTTCATAACAGCGTCATCTTAAGATATCTTAACACCAAATTTAAGTGATGAGGCTGAAATGAGAGGAAGAGGTTTCTTTATAACACCTGAAAATAGATAACAATAGCCAAGATAATTTGATCATTCTTAATAATAATATTCATCAAATGAAAGTTATTCTGTTTAGTAAAACAAAACATTAAATTCTTTCGATAAAGAAAAATCAGAAGATAAAACAGATCTCCAAAGTCCATTTTTTGGATTATAATAAGGAAATACCTAATAACCAAAATTGTTTCAAAATGAAACTATGAATGATTATTTGTAAAGAGTTCCTGTTGATGAAAGTCCCCAAGAATCTTAATTATTAGATGAATCTAATTTAAATTTTCATTAAGAATAAATAATAAAAACAACATAATAATAATAATAATAATAATAATAATAATAATAATAATAATAATTATAATCTAATAAGAATCAATAAAAGTAATAATCATAACCTTCAAAATAATAAACTTAATGGTCTAATTTGTAATTACAATAAACATTCTAACATTTAGATTCTCTATAAACAACAAGAACAGAGTAATTGGAAACTTAAGCAAGAGTATCAACTCCAAAAGAAAATTAAGTCTAAAATCGAAATTAATCAGTTGAACCAAATATTAGAGATAATTCATAGTCACCTAATGGAAAGAGACTAATATAAACATCAAAATCAAAAGAACCATTTTCTAGATGTCGATCATCATTAGAAACAACAAATCTACTTCAGAAATTAAACTCTGTAGAGGCTTCAAAGTCAACCAATAAGCTTAATAAATCAAAATCCAATAAAGAAAATTAATCTTAACCTATTGTTAAATGTTCAAAACCTAGTAAACCTCAAATTACAGTTTCAAAGCAAAAAAATTAAATCGTTACTAAACCTCAGTCATAGATAAACTTAGTTAAAAAATAAAAGTAAAATTGATTCATTCGTTAATTGTTTAGTATATTATAAAGATTTAAAATAATTTATATAACTTCATTTCAAATTTTTAATTTCTAAATTAATTTTTAAAGTTTAAACATAAAAAAGCACTTTTCAATTGATATTTGAGACAAAAATATTGTATATGTTTTAAGTAACTTTAGAAGATATATATAATTAAATAAAGAGTGATGAAAATTTAAATATTCTAATGCTTTTAGTTGAAAATATCAAATAATAATAATATAGAAAATTAGAAAATCTAAATGGCGTTTTGATATCAAAAAGTATTTTACAAACAATTATTTTTCTATAAGATGTTAATATATCAAGTTTTATTCTAGAAAGTTTCAGTCTTTCGATATATATTTATTACATTTAGTTGTATAAATCTTGCTATTTTTTTAACCTAATTTTCTTTTTCTTAATATGTAAAAGTTAAGATAATTATAATTAAATTATAGACTTTATTTAAAATATTAATGTTTTCTTGAGTTTCATGCTTTATTTAGTATTTATTATTTTCTTATTTGTTCATTTCAATTATCCTGTTACATTTAATTAATTTATATGCTACCTAATTTAATTAAACCGGACGTAAAACCAAGATCATTTTCTCTTAACATAGATTAATATGGTATAAAATAAAAAGGTAAAAGGAATACTTCCCATTACTCTTATAAAATTGTAGAAAAATTACATTCTTAACCTACATCTAATGGGAATATCAATATAAATCAATAAAAGGAAATATAAGGATCATTAATTATTATTATTGGGAATGTTGAATCCTTTTTAAAAGAGATAGCATCGAATCATAAATACTAATAATTTTTAAAGTTCAAAGATTTTCTAAATGACAAATAGGTTACTTAATTTTTTCATTATATGTCAAATTTTCTAGTAAATTTATAGAGCTCTATTTTTGAACATCATTATTGTACTTTCTCATTAAACAATAAAATAATTGATATTGAAACTGCAGATAGTAAAACAGTTTATGAAGTTATTACAGAATTTTTACATCGTAATCAAAAAAACCATGAAAACCTATATATTTATGGAGGAGATTTTTAATTAATTCATAAATCAGAGTTTAGATAAATTATATATATTTCTGGATAAAGAATTGAAAAATAAATTAATAAAGACATCAAAATGAATGAAAAAATATTTAGATTTAAGACATAATTATAAAATTAATAAAATGATATTAATTCAGATGATGTTTTAATAGATCATAGAGTTTATTAAATTGGAATGCATAAAAAGAATAAAGAGATTAAATAATATTTATAGTAATAAAATAATGAGAAACGAGAATTTGTTTTAAAATAAGGTATGAATTTATTTAATATATAGGAAAATCAAAAGAATTACAAATAAAGAAAATTAGTAGTAGTTAAAAAGAAAAAAAAATAGATTTAGCTTAAGAATTACCATAAATATGTGATTAAATTTATGAAAAGTTTAAAAGGTTATTTCACATAGAATATATAAGTGTAGAAAGAGATGTATTTTCTTAATTTCTATTACTTTGTGAACTCAGTATTTATTATTCAAAAAATCTCACTTTATAATAATAAATATCTAGATTAAATGATGATAATGAGAAATTTAGATTACTTATAAATAATGTACTTTATTTTGAATTTAAAATTCTAAAGAGTATGAATCTAAATTTATAAAAATTATAAAATAGTGTAACACAGACATTATTGAAATTTATCAATTAAGATACTAAATGTTAAGATACTATTAATAAAATATATTGGAATGCATTTTTAAGATTCAAAACATTTTATATAGATTAAAAATGGACAACTAGTGATTTTCGTTACTTTTTACTATTACTTAATGAAGAATCTCCACTAACTTTATAGATATACTTGTAATTACCTTTAAGAGAGTTATCCAAAACAATTTTCTCACTTAATGAAGACTTACTATAATAAATAGTATGGTAAATTTTATATACTAAATAATTATGATTATTATAAAAATCAAGATATTTTTTACTACGCATTAAAATAATCATTAATAGCTTTCATTTTATATTTCATATCTAACAATTAAAAATTATTCCTAATGTTTTCTACATCTCCTGGATTCAAGTTAACAACTATGATTCCTTTGAGTATTCATCACAAAATAGAAATTATTGAAGATGAACCTGATGATTTAGAATTGGAACATTCTAAAATATCCTTTAATGAAAATCTCATAGTTTGTACATACAAACCATGGTAAAGTGTTACAATGATTACAAAGACAATTTTAAAGTTAAAAGGATAGCCTAATACACATTGGATAAATCCAAGTCTTAGAACTGAAGAAATTAAGAGATCAACTTCTATATTGAGACACTAATCATCTCCAACTAGAATTTCATCAATATTCTTTTGAACTTCTTTATATATATATTAACTTTAAATCATATAAAACACTTTCATATTGAGACCTTATAAAAAATAACGAATATTATTATCATGTTTAAGATAAATCCTACAAATATAATTATTTAATAATCATCATAATATTATAAATAGTTAATATTTTTCGATTAAAAAATATTAATCAAAATAGTTTATTAAAAGCTGTAAATGAATATAAAATTTGAATAAAATAAAATTAAATCTAAACATTATATATATTCATTCTTCTACTTTACTCTATTTATTCTTTAAATTCTCTACAGTAAAAACTCCTTATGATTTATTAGGATATTTAATCTTTTAAAGTTTCCTGAATTATTGAGAAATTCTTATCAGTCTTCAAAATCTTTAATAAATTTTGTCTAATTTATTTTAATACTTTGTCTAAAAAGATTAAATAAATATTATATATAAATAATATTAGAATTAATAATAATGAATTAAGTTTTTTTTATTTCAATATTTTAATAATTATTAAAGTTAAATATTCATTAACAATAAGTATTTCATTAAGAAATTAATTTTTTTATGAATTTGTTTCAATAATGACAAAGCTTTAATAGAAAAATCTGCATAGTTTTTTATTTTCTAATTTTAATAAAACAGAATTAATGGGTATACGTTATTTTTAAATCATAAAATATTTAATATTTTATAAAATAATTAACTAGATTTGCATTATTTATTATTCTTACATTTATAATAAAATCCTTATTTAAGATATCAATTGAAAAAATTATTTGAATATTTTCAGATTTTTTTTGTATTAAAAAATCATGTATGTTTTGAATCAGTTGGATTTTTTTGTTTTTTATATATATATAAACCAAAATATAATATGAAAATTAACCTTATTATAATCACTAAAACAGAAAGTTAATTGATAATAGGATTGATTAAAAAGGATGAAGAAACTTTTGAATAAATTATAACAATTTTGATTTCAATATCTCATTTGCATTCCTGGGGGCATCATATTATAAGACATAGGTTAATAAGCTCCTTATGGAGGAAGGATCAACGTAGGTTAGGGCATGTATTAGGTCCTTGTGCCACTCAATCCTAAACTATCAATAGTTTCTACAAACGCAGGAGTTAATAAGCCTTAAAATACTGAAGAGTGTGTAATGAGTAATCTCTTAATAGTGTCTTTAGATATAAAGGTTGGGATTATATTTTTCTAAAAAGATGCTTTCAATTAATCTACTAAATCACTCATTACAGCTCTATAATAATCTTCTCTAGCACTAATATGTTTTTTTCCTAGTGAGTGTTATTTTCTTCCACTTGGTGATGAATGTGTTAAATAAATTCCACAATATTCACAATAAAACTTAGGCATTTTTAAAAATAAATAATAATAAATATATATTTAATGTTTAATGTAATAAATATATATTAAAAGTAATTAATAATATATAACTTATGCAGGGTGCAAGGTTTGTAGAGACAAATTTAGTATAGAAAATGTTAAGAGATTAAAACTATGATTTCCATAAAAAGAAATTAGATGAAATTTAAACTGAGTAATGATATTTATTAGATTGTTAATAGTAAAAAGTCAAGATTTGTTTTTAAGGATCTACCTATCCTAAGTAAAACATAATAGATAAAAGCATAATCTTCTAGATTTTAGAAATCAGAATAAAGAAAAAGAATAGATGAATAAAATTAATATTTGAGTTCTCATATAATTGAAATATAAGATGGTAAGAACTCTTAATTCAGATCAATATGGACAGTGTAAAATTTAAGAGAGAAAGCATATGTAATGGATTTCAAGAGATTTAATAGGCTGATACTTCTTAATGGTGTGAAAATAATTTGGGTAAAAGACTTCATTCACCTTTGAGAAGGAAATAGTAATAAAAGATTGAGGAAGAAAACTAAGAACTATAAAAAAGACTTGAATTAACAAAATAAATCTTATTAGAAAAGTAATAAGAACAAATATCTAAATATGAAAAGCTTCGTGATCATATGACTCGAGTATAAAAGACTTATAAAGTTAGATAAAATCTAAGGGACCTAATTCTCCAATGATGAATAATCATTTTCCATCATTAAAGAGTAAAAGCACTACTCAATTAATAAACAAGCCACATTAAACTGATTCACTTATACAAAATAGTAAAATGAATGATTTGTTAAAGTCTGAAATCAATATTAGCAAAATATCTAAAATAGAATGAATTATATTTATATTCAATTATTAATATAATTTATTTACATATATCTTAAAGAATAACAATAAATGAGTGGATTTACACATTATAAGATAGAAACAATAGAATAAAGAGGAGAAGGATATCCTTCATAGAGAAGTATATAATAATATGGGAACACATAAATTAAGTGAATAATAATAATATTTAATAGGAATGAGGAGTATCGAATTTAGGTTAGTTCACCAATCACAGAACAAATAGTGATAACCGATTAATCATCTTTTTAGAAAATAATTGAAGCAAAAGAAAGAGGTAAATGTATTCGTTATAATAAAGAAATAACAAATCTTAGGGAAAGTGTAAAGTCGTTAAATAATCAAATATAAGATTAATTGAAAGAGTTAGAAATTTGGAAGAATAAATATAGATAACTATAATCTGAAAAAGGTTTGAGTAGAATAACAACAACTGGTTAATAATAAAATGATTGGGAATTATAATAATTGAGAGAGGAAGTAAATAAATTAAGACAAGAAAATAATGAATATAAATTTAAATTAGAGAGAAATGTAAATGTGAATGTTGTTTCAAATAGTTTTGAAGTGAATTAATTGAAACAATAAATAATATCTTTAGAAGAATAATTAAGATCTAAATAATAATCATTTACTTAATATACATCATATAATAATAATTCATAAGAAATAATTTAATTAAAAGATTAAATTAGAATATTAACATAAGAAAATGAAGATCTTATTAAAGCTAAGAATTTACTTAATTAATAATTTTAGTAATCTTAAATATAATGGTAATAAAGTGCTTTTAGAAGTACTTAAAATTAGGATTTTGATTAATCTAAAGCACTTTAAAATGAGAGGGATGATTTAAGAAGAAAATTAAAAGTTTAAGAAGATCGAATTGTAGAATTATAATAAGAAATTTAAAGATTAAATTTTAATTGTGATTCATATATTTAAGAAATATAATAATCATAATTAAGATTAACTTCAAAGAATTAAAATTCAGAAATTGAGGGTTATTTGAAAAGGATTTCAGCTTTATAACATGAAGTTTTGGTATGGTAAGATCGTTATAAAGCTAAAGAAGTTTAAGAATTATCATATGCTTAAGAATAAAAAGTAACATAAAAGGATAATTAGATATTATTTTTATAAGATAGAATAAAATAATATGAAATTTAAATGGATTAATTAAGATTAGAAATTGATAAATAAAGAAAAGATTTTGATGGATATAGAGCTACTTATGAAAGTAGAAGAACAGATTAAGGAGAAGTGGAAAGTTTGAAAAGAAAGATTGCAGAAATGGAATCAGATATTTAGATTTTAATTGCTGATTTATAAGAAAGAGATTAAAGAATAAGTATAACATAAAATGAATATGAGGAGGAAATTAGAATTTTAAAGAATTAAAGTTAAGTTTAATATTAAAGTGAAATTAATAAATTAAAAGAAGAAAGAGAAAAATATAGAATTGATTATGAAAGATTGTCAAATGATTATATGAATATTTAAAGATAAAGTGAATAATATAAGAGTAATTCTTATGAAGTTGATTCTTTAAAATAAAGAATTATTGAATTAGAATAGTAATTAAGAAATACTACAAATCAATATTAATCTTTATAAGGTTAATATTCTTAACTATAAATTTAATCATAATAATAATAATAATCTTAATATTCAGTAATTAACATTAAAGAAGATTATTAAAAATTATAATCTTAATATACTTTGCTTTAATAAGAAAATATGTAACTTAAATAATAGAAATAATAAATTGAGAGTAATTCCTATTAATATAAAAATATTTAAAGTGATTATTAAGCTCTTTAAGACAGATACAATTAATCATTAAATGAAATCTAATAATTAAATGAATAAGTTAGAAAATATAGAAATGAATATGATTCACTTAATTAAAACTATATTTAATTTTAAAGAGATAGTGAAATTAAATTTTCACAAACTAATAATAAAGAATTAGAAATTATGAAATCTCGAATTTCTTAATATGAATAATAAATTTAATAATTAAGAAATTAATTATCTAGCTAAGAAAGTTAATTGGAATAATAATTTAAAGAGAGATTGAGAGTTGAAATGTATTAAATTGAATAGAAGGTAAATAGTCAAGGTATGATGGAATACTAATAATTATAAACTAAATATAATTAATTAAAAACTTAATATGATTAATTATAATATAGATATTAAGAATAAAATAATGAAATTATGGTGATTAAAGAAAAAAGCACTAGGGAAAGTTAATTTGAAACTTAAAGTTTAAAGGATTAATTATAATAGTATAAATAGACTAATATGTAATTGAATTAGGATATAACAATTTTAAAAGAATAAATTTAAAAATATAGAATGGATTTTGAATAAGCAAATTAAAAATATGTTATGATTTAAAGGGAAAGTGAGATGAATAAATAGAATATTGGTGAAATAGAAAAATTAATGGCTAGAATAAGGGAATTAGATTTTGATTGTTAATAAAAAAATCAATAAATAAATAAATTATAAATGGAAATGAGAAATTAAGAAATTGGAATAAGAAATGAATTGGAATAATAATTTATTTCTAGATTGATGATTGAAAGATAAAATTTAGAGAGTAAATTATAAACATAAAGTTAAGGTGAGACTCAAAATTTATAATATTAATTAAAATCATTACAATAAGAATTAACTTAATATAAATAAAGATATTCATAATTAGAATAATAATTTAATTAATCTAAAATAGAAATCACTTAAATTAGATCTTAGTAATCAACTGTAAATTTAGATTAAGTTAAATAATTTTAATTAAGAATAACTGAATTAGAACATGAAAATTAAACATTAAATGTTGAAATTGAAAGACAGAGAAATATTAGAAAAGAATAAGAAAATAAAATATAAGTATTGATTACTAATATAACTAATTATGAATCAAGATTACATATATTAGAATAAGAGAATGCTAGATTAGAAACTAAAGCTAAAAAATAAATTATAATAGATAAACCTAGTGATTAATATATTGTTAATTAATTATTAGGATAATAAAGTTAATAGGTAAAAACTAATATTATTACTACTACAACTAATGTCTAAAATGTTTAAGGTAGTGGTATAGTAACTAGATAATCTGGAATGAATTAAATAAGTTAAGTTCCATCCTCTTATAATCAATATTATGATTAACATAGATTGCAATCATAAAATGAAATTAAGCAATCTCAATTTTCTTAGAGAATGTAAAGTCCATAACCTTAGGTTTCAAATTATTTGAGTCCAGATAAAAAGTAAAAGATTTATTTTATATTATTTATTAGTTTTTAAACACAAAAGATTACAACTACAAAAAGTGTTAAATAAGCAATTATGTCATCAGCAAATTAATGAATGATAAATTTATAAAATCATATTTATTTTAATAATAATAAAATGATTTTCATTAACTTAATGGTTCACTAAATTTATGCTTTAATAGAAAGTTAGAGTTATATTTATGTAGTGTAAAGAAAGAGTAAAATGAATCAGTTGTTGATTGAGTTTTAGTCTTCTATCCTTAAGATCTATTTGTATTTGGAGGATCAATATGAAGGTATGCACAAATCTTCTAATTAGTTGGAATTTTTAAAGATGGCTTAACTAACTACTTATTTTTTATTTCTCTATTTGATTAATAACATGGTTTATTAAGCAATTTTCCAAGACAATCTCTTTCTTTAAAATAAGGAACAAAAACTTCTTCATTTCTTATAAGACTATTAATTGGATGTAAAGGTTAAAGGAGACTGTCTTAAATTAAAGTCCTTCTAAATAAATTGTTTTATTAATTGCGTGGTTTCTTAAGAAGGTGTGATTTACGATAATAGATAGTTTCATTCTTCAATAGATCATTAATTTATGAACTCATTATATTATATTAATATCAAGCATTCTTTTTATTTTAAGTGCCTGTATTTCCCAATTTTATAGAAGATCCAACAAATTAAGTTGCTTCTTAAGTTTATTTTAATCCATTCTTTAATTTTTATTTACGAGGATCATATGGTTCTACAGTTTTAACATCTTCAGATGGCTTTCTCATTTAAGTATTCAAAGGTTTTCCATCAATACGTACTCCAGTACCTGTGAAGACAGTTTATTATTTTTGAGCCTATAGTTCTTCTTATTAAACCAAAGAGCTTGATTTTTTAACTAAATTTGGTGGAGCATCATTGAAGTCCTATAAAATATCTTAAAATAACATAATACCAATGGTTTCAAGAAATCAATTTCAATATCTGCTTCATTAATACAAACAGCTTTAAGAATATTGCTAGGTTCAACTTTTACAATATCGATTGAGTAATTGATATTATGGAAATTAATAGAAATAGTTTCTCCTTCAGTTAAACAGATGAAATTTCTTAGATGATTCTCTAAAATAGCTCTTGGATCTGGTAAATCTATAAATGCTGTTTCATGAGGCTAAATTCTAATCAACTTTCCTTATTCTAATCTTTTTTCATGAGATATAATAATTTAGCATCCATCAAAAAACCCCATACTCTCTAACATCCAATCTGGTATCACACAAGTACCTTCTTCTGCAGTGAATTCTAAAACACCTACATAAGTATATTTGTTGTTATCTTGAGTGGATTATAATCTAAAAATCATTGGACCTTATTATTTTGAACGAATAAGTTATTCTAAAGCAGATGCAGGAAGTAGAATTTTATTTCCTTAATTAAGATTTCTTTTTGAGAATGTAGATGCACCAAAGACTTCTAAATTGTCATGATATCCTCTATAACTTCGATGCATGAATTATAATAAAATTATCTTATAAAAATTAAAATATTTTAACTTAAACATTAAATCAACCTCCCTTTAAATGAACATAAATGGAATACTTAAGAATTTTTGGTTTAAATATAATTCTTTATAATCAACTAATTATATAGATTATTATAGTAACATATTATATAAATATGAAAATAATTGTGAAATGTGCCTAATTTTATTCACTAATTAAATTTTTTGTTGTGTATATTGTTATTTAAATGGTATTATAATTAATACATAAATTATATACTTAATCTAATATTTTTTAAGTTATATTTCTTAATTAAATATTCTACATATAATTTAATATAATACTAAATACTTATTTAAGTTTCAACTATCCTATGTTTAAATTAAATATCTAATCAAAATTCACATTATTTTGTATTTTATTATATTTTGTGACACATATTTAATTTAAGTATGTTAAATAAAAATATTTACAATAATTTAGTTATAAAATATATAGGAATTATCACAAAATATCAATTTTTTTATGTTCTATTAGATCGATAATTATCATATATTAACTATTAATATATGATAATTGTAATCAACTTCATTCAAATAATTTAAATGGATATTATATTACTAGATATATTTAATATTAATATTATAATAACAAATTCAATATTATTTAGATAATAATTATTACTAAAGAGCATAGTGTTTAATATTTAATTGATTATCTCTTTCTTACATTTTATTTTAGTAATGGCCTCTAAGATCATCAGGTACTATTTCTTCCACTCCTTTACGATTTTCACCTTTAAATTAGAATTTAATTTTTATACCTGTTAATAGATTATATCCACAATTTGCTCTATTATCTAAATTTTATGCTCTTACTAATTATCTTACTTAAGTCATTTCATCTTATCTTTTTAATGCTTATCCCTATTCATTCTAAGCATACTCTAAAGTTAATGGGTTATAAGCTAATCCATTTAAATTTCTTTTGCCTTATGTAAATTACTCTTAATGGTATTATCTTTTTAATTCATCCTTGATTGATATTTCTCAAAATATATACTTTCTATTGATGTAGTTCATTTCTCTACCAAATCATACCTTCTCTCTCTAAATTAGCCAATCTTCTTGATTCATATTATAACTGTTTTTATTTATTTTAATATTCCCTTTGTTATTTGTCCTATGCAGCAAAATCCTTTAAAAACCTTTCTTATTCTACAAGATGTATATTAGTATTACCCTATTAAAATAAAGTAGTATTTGGAGCTGGACTATGTAGTAGAGCTTTCATGTCTTCTTTTTATGGTGTGTCAAATTCTTCAAACTTTAAATAAGTGTTTACATCTTGATTGCATAATAGCTTGCTAAGAGTTGACTTCTTTTAAATAGTCCTAAATCATTAACAATATCAATTACTCTTTCTGCCCTTGTCCTTGGTTATTAGTTATGATAGGGTTGCTGATTCTAAGGTTTGAATATTCCAGCCCCATAACTCATAGAAGAAGGTTAGTAAATATCTCTAGGGTTGTAATCCTATTATTGAGAGAAGAGCATAAGTTATTAATATTAATAAAATCTATATATTTTATAAATTATTCATCATTTGAAAAATATAATATTAATAAAAAAAATATTGATATTTTTGTTGTAATTAATTAAGTCAAATTTAAGAAGTACTATTTTTTATAGCTATTAAAAATTAAATAAAACTAATAAGATCTGACATATTCTATTTATTTACTAATCTAATTTAATAAATCATAATATATTATAAATATTAATATATATTAATCAAAAAATACTTTACAAACTACAACTTTAATTATTATATAATGATTTGGTTGGTTAATCCAAATATTATTGTTCATTATACTTTTCTTAACTTTATTATTAGTATTATTCTTAATTAGTAATATCATTATATATAGAGTGTTATTAGAACATAAACTAATTATTTGATTATAATGGATTAACATATAATTAAACCATTTATCCTTCCCAATCTATATTAGTTCTTGTAATCCTTGGTGTTGAAGTATTAATTTATCGATAAACATTATCAATTATGACATATGATGGATCATTCTCAAACAAATCAGTATCCTAGTAAGAATTATAAGCCTAATATCCTACCTAAGATAAACTGCATTTAAATTGGACTATTAAACAGAGCAATATTTTTGTCGAAAACTATATTTGTAATATTTATAAATGCCATTAAAAAATAAATAATAATAAACCTCGAAATTTAATCTCAAATTTTAATCAATGTATTTATATAAGCATATCTTGAAAACACAACAAACAGCTTTCTATACCATAAAAATTATGAATGATGAATTTTCATTGATCTCCATGCCTTTAAGATATTTAGATTCAACATAAGATTATCATTAAGAATACAAGAGACAAAGAAATCTAAAATTGAACTATATTTTCTTAATATATTTGTTGTTTCCAACACAAATACCTTTAATCCTTCTGCTCTTTTCATACTAGATATTGCTTCATAACAGGCAATATGATTTAAATGACCTGAAATACCTTTTTTATCAAATGTTATTACTCCCTTTATATTATTTTCATCAATATATCTATGTAATATATATCATATTATCTTACTCTTCAACTATTTTTTATATCTTTTCTATTGGCCACATAACACTCATAGAGTCTTATAAATCTTTATCATTTATTATGGTTAACTTAGTAATATTATTAAAATTCATACTTTTTTAATTTTTAGGTATTTAGAACATTTTTCTAATTCTACTTCTCTTATTTTTCCCATTTTATTAGCATTTCCTTTTGATAAACATATTAAATGAATTTCATAATTATTATCATTTAAATAAGTAATTGTAGGTAAAAAAAACATAGCTTCATCATCAGGATGAGCAGTGACTAACAAAACTGATTTTTTTTCCTTATCTAATTATTATTATTATTACTTCTTTTTCATTTTACTATTTTTTTGATTTAAAATACAAAAGTATAAAAATTGTAATAAAGTTAGATATTAGTAATCCATATTTTAAAATAAAAAGCAAATCATCATCTACTATCTCTTCAATTATATCAAAAAACTCCATAATGTTTAAAAATTAAAAATTTAAATTTATATATACTAATAAAACCTTCTTATTTACTTATTTCCAATAATACAAGAAAATAGGTCAATAGTTAATTCAAACTATTAGTTTAAATGAACTATATTAATTGTAACAAATTATATATATTATTGATGTATAAACTCATTTTGTTTATTTATTTGTGTCATTTAGATTTTCAAGCATACTTTTAATATTGTGTTAGCTTTTATCTAAGGTTATCTTACTTGCTATATAATCTTTTTTTAATTCTTTAATAAGTTCTATGGATTATTCATTAAAATCTATAATTCTTGGATTTTTTGATAAATCAGTATATTCTTCTGAGAATTATACTTTGTTTTCATGCTAGGATGATTTATATATAATAATACTTCTTCTAGACGATTAAATATAATAGATGCTCTATCTCTTAATTCTTCTATATCTTAAATTAGACCTAATTCTTTAGCTGAATTTTTGTTAAGTTTTCTTTTAGATATTGCATATTTTTCTAACAATTTATGTGCTTTAATTAATTCTTAAATAATGAGTTAATTTTTATCTCTAATTTATTTTAATTATCCTCCCATTGATTATTCTAACTATTGTATAATAAATATATAAAATTACTTAACCAACATAACCTTGAAATTCTCCAACATTTTAAACTTAATTTGGTTTTGTTTTATCTTAACCTGTTTTTTAAAATATGGCTTAAGTTAAATGTGTTTTGTTTTATTCTAATTTACCTTTTAGTGCTTCTAATTCAGCTGATGTTGTGTTTTAATGTTATTTTAATGTTTCATTAATTTATTACATTTATAACACTTCATTATAGATGAATTATAAGTTATTCTAAGTTGTATTCTGAGGTTGAAGTGATGGTTATTAAAAATTCAACATTAAATAATATTAATAATAATTCAAATATTTAATTTTCTGTAATGCTTTGTTTATTATATTTCATGATCAATAGCTACTTTCATTAGATCATTTTTTTATTTATTAATTTATGTTTAATAGACATCGAATTCATTTAATAAATCTTTCATATCAAATTATTTTGTTTATTCTTTATAATCTTTATGTTAATCTTCAAAATGTTTCTATAACAATTCTTTTTCATCTAATGCTTTTTATAACTAATAACTTAAATTAACTTTTTCATCAAATAATTTTTCTATTTAATCATGTCTTTATTCAATTTCTAATTATTTTAATTTAACTTCATTTTCCAACATTTCATTTCTTAATTTTGATTGATTTAATTCAAATTCCTTTAAAAATTAAATAAATAAAATACCATCTTCTTAATTTATTAATTATGATCAAATTCTACTTAAGCCATAGTATCACTATGTTAATCTTTCATTTCTTCTATTTACATTTTTAATTATTAAATTTCTTCCAAATATTTATGTGTATCCTCTTAAATCTTCTCCTCTTATTAACGCATATCTATATCATAATATTCATTATATTAAGGAATAGTTACTTATTTTTTTTAAGGTACTTTATCTTTCTCCTCTTATTCTAAAGGTGTTACTGATTAATCACTTATAACACTTTTTTCATTAAAATTAGGTTGAAATTTTTCAGCATTTTTTAAATCTTCATCCTCTTATACTTCTGTTTATGTTGCCTTTTCAACTTTTTCTATTCCTTAAAATTCATCTTCTTAATAATCTGGACCAACAAATTATTTTCCTTTAGATTTTTCAGAATGATCATCATCTGCCATATCTGCATTAATTAGATCTTATTATTCTTATTGATTATCTTTTTATTCTTATTTTTATTATTAATCTTCTCCTTTCTCATTTGCTTTCACATAAATTCTTTTAGGCATATAACTATTAAATTTATCCATATGAATATCCTTAATATCTGATGGTAAAACTTTAATATTATTGTGATAGTAATTATAAAGGAAATTATAATCATTTTATAATAATGGATCTGTGATAAAATAACTATAAATATCAATAGCTACATCATTATCATAAGTAGTAATATATGATTCTAATATATTTTTTAATTTTTAAGACATTTCCTAAAATTAAGGTAAATTACTATATGATCTATTAGTATTATTGAAAAATAGATCTTTAAATAAATTTGCAATTGTAATAAAATGATCCATATTATAATCTTGATTAATAAACTATTCTTTTAAATTTGGATTCAATAAAAATTTAGAAATGAAAAAATTTTTAACAGGAAAAGTAGCTTAAAGATTGTCTGTAAAATGAGGAGCATCTTATATAGTTTAATTGAATTAAGCAAGAAGATTAAGTAAATCAGGGGGTAAAGTAGCAAAGAAGGCAATAAATTAAGTTTCCACAATAGGTTGAACAGTAGCAAAAAATTTAGGTGGAGCCATTTTATGATTAGGTAATAATAAATCATCAAGTAGCTATTAGAATTCAAAATAAACAGGGGAATATAATAATTACATATAGTTGAGTAAAAATTAAAAGAAAGGATCACTATCATCCTAATCTTTAAATAACATATCTCTTTTAGTCTATGTATTAATATATTATTTAAATATATTGTGTATCATTTCTTCTCCTTAGAATTTTAATTAAGAGAATTAAGATCTTTTATAATTAGTTCTCTTTTTTGAATAAGCAGCAAAATATAGTCTTCCTAATGTAAAATGTACTTCTTTGACATTTATAGTATCATTCTTAACAAATAATAGTTTCTTAATAATTAATAATTTATTGCTAAATATCAACTTATTAACTTCATCAATTTCATCTCTTTCTGCCATACTTTATCTTTCTATTATATATTTACTAATTCTTCCTTTATTTGAAATGTATTCATCTAAAACATAATCACTTACTTATTCTTTTTCTAAAATATATTCTAAAGTGTTAACAAAATGACTGAGTTATAATTTATTTTAATCAGAATCATTATAATTCATCATTATGTCTATAGATTCAAAAAATTCAAAACTTGTAGCTAATCTTTCTAAAGCTTTAACAAAGACTTTAACATCTGAAGGTATATAATTTCCCATGCTTTCCATAATTTTACCAGATTGTAATGCTATTTCTGATTATTAACTTGTTTTGTATAAACTTTGATGAACTTTAGCTCTATCAGAGGATTTATTTTTTGAATATAAGTTAAAAATTAAGCCATCTATTAAAAGAATAATTAAATCTATATATTAAGTGGCTGGTTAATCTGATCCTTCATCAGCTATTTTAACTACTTAAATCATTATAGCTGATATAACTGAATCATAATATTCTTTTCCTTTTACTTCAATTGATTATTTCCAAGTATTCTAAAAAACTTTATTTATTATATTATTTACATCCTATTTCATAAGCTCCTTATCCAAATAAGAAATTAAATGCTTGTCTAATATTATTTTCTATTTTATCTGATGAAAATTATTCTTTTTTCTTTTCAAAATTCATTATTATTATATATTAAAGATATTATTATATATCACAATAGCATAATGAATTCATATGCAATTAAAGGTTATTTATATTCTGGTTTTTTCATTAATATTGCAATTTTATCTTTTGATTTCAAAACAATAGTTTTGTTATTTACAATCCTTGTCCAAGTACCAAGAATAATCTAATCAAATAGATATATATAATTATTACATCATCATTATTTTTAGTCTATTCTTCATCTCTATAAATAAATATCCCATTTGGGCTTTTATTTTATAATTTAAAAATGTATTCATAGTTATTATTATCATCCCCAGGTTTTGCTTCCTCTTATTATTAAAAATTATCTATGCAAGTGTAAAATATTCTAAAAATATAATTAATATATACTCTTGCTATTAAACTTAATGTTATTCACTTTATTTATCAATTTTTATTTTTTTTTATGGTACTTCAAAATTATCACTATCAAATTTTTATTTTTATTTTCTAATGCATGTAATAATTGCATGTTCTCTAGAAATAGTTTACACTTGCTAAACTTCCATTTACAATTTTCTATAATATTCTCTCCCAAATTTAAACACTTCCTATTCATCATTTCCATTATTTCCATTATTTCCAAATTTTAATTCAATTACTTCTATAGTATTTATTATATTCATTCTAAATTATTATTTTATATGATCCTCTGCAATCAACTTTAATTAGATCTTTCCTTGAGATTGATTTACTAATTTTTTATTTTTCTCTTACTTTAAACTATCTAATCATCATCAATCTATGTTTCCTCTACATGGGTAGTAACATTTCCTTATTTCTCAACCGTACTAGTCTATGCAAGGGCCAAACATGTTATTAAATGATTATTTAATTGCTGACTTAGTCGATCTAAAGCCTATGATTTATCTTTGATATCATTGTAAACACTCCCAAAAGGCAATTTGGAAAGAATTGTATTAATACTATATATTTTATATTAAATTAATACTATGAGTTGCGTTCTGGTAATTTGGAGAGTAATTGAGATGACTCTGTCAATTCCTTTTTAATCTAGCCTTATAATTGGGCATTGATTCTACAATATACTCAAACCATTACTGGAAATCCTTTTATTCTAATTTCTATAATTATTCTTAGAGAGATGACAATTTAAGTCTAAAGAATTTGACCTCTTCACCATTTTCTTCATGTGCTTTAGCCAAATCAACAGCTGTCTACACTAATCCAAAGAGATCCATTTTCTGATTAATTAATTATATTTTAAATTCTCACTAAGAGTATTAGCTTATTGTGAAAGTGGTTCAATTTAATAATAATTCTTATTTTTCTTTTTTTTAGTATTTTATCAGAATTATGACATTTTCCATCACATCATTCTTGTTATTGATCATATTCATAATTCAAATCCATTATTAATCTAAAAATCTTTATATCAATCATCATTCTAATGAAATAATTCAAAAAAAGTTAATGTTATAGATTAATTTTAGGATAAAATCTGCTTCTATTAAAATCAAAATTCAATTTTTTGAATATAGATTCATTAATATAAGAATACTAATTAAAATATCTTTTAGATTATAGATTCTAAATAAATCTGAATATTATCTTAAATTATCTTAAAGAAATCTAGAAACTCATTATATTTGAATTCAATGTAAAATTATTTCTAAACAATTAATTTTTTATAAAATTTTTGTAATTGAAATAAAAGTATAATAATACAATAAGATTAGATAAGATTATCAAAACAAAAAAAATTTTATTCAAATATTAAATAATTATTATAAATAAATGGATTAATAGCAATTTGATTCTGAATTACAAACCTATTTTCTACATATTAAACATGAAATCAAATAGGAACATATAGAATATTTGAAAAAGCATCCAGAATTAAATCAAATATTAAATGACTTTACAAGTTAGATTATTTTAGAAAAAGTAACTTTTTTAATATTATTTCAGCCAGATAATGTTTATCAATATGCTAAAGAATATTTCAGTTTCTTTAATTAAGAAAAAGATCTTAAAACTTGTAAACCATTAATTGTTTCTGGAGCTAGTGGAGTTGGAAAAGTAATTAAATTATAAATTGTTCTTAATAGGGAACTTTATTATAGATGCTTTTTAAATAATATCCATAATAATTTGTTTTTAGTGTTAGCTACACAACAAGAGCACCAAGACCAGGTGAAGTTCATGGATAACATTATTATTTTGTAAGCAAAGAAGAATTTTAAAAAGAAATTGAAAAGAAAGCATTTTTAGAATATTGTGAAGTGCATGGTAATTATTATGGAACTCATTTGGCTCAAGTTTAAAAAGTTATGAAACAAGGATAAGTTTGTGTAATTGAAATAGATGTATAAGGTGCTGAAAAGATTAGTAAATCAATGCCTAATTAGTGTAATTATATTTTTATTAATGCTCCTTCAACTGAAGAATTGAGAAAGAGATTGACTGGAAGAGGAACTGAAACAGAAGAAGTAATTGAAAAAAGAATGAAAAATGCTGAAAAAGAAATAGAAAAAGCTCATTAACTAGGATTTTATAATGAATTATTAAATGATGATTTACAAAAAACAATGAAGAAATTGATAGACCTTCTCAAAACATTTTACACCGATTTAAAATTATGATATGAAATATAGAATATTCAAAATAAACAAAACAAAATCATTATATACTTTTATTAAAAAGAAAATTATTATACAATTGATTAGGTTAAGAATTATAATAAAAAATATATATTTTAATTATTTTTCAACATTTCTAAAGATATACTAATATTATAAATTAAATTATCTTATAAAACTGAATATTATAATTAAATTTCATAATTTCATATCATATCTCATTTGTTGGTATTTTATTTAATGATTATTATTTATAACTATTTTAATTAAAATATTAAATAGCTTTAAAATTGTATACATTATCTTTAAAATAGTAATCTATTTACTTTATAAATTTGAAGTTTGATATTATATTTTTAAAGTTTTGATTTAAATATAACTAAACTTAATTTATTCACAATTTAGATGAATAAATACAAATAGATTTAAATGTAATTTTACTTAAAGAATTATTAATGAATTTAAGAATTGTGATTAAAAGTAAATTTTAAGAATCTTGATAATTTTCTGTATAATTTGGATGTTTATTTTGTTAATATTTAATTTAACTCAAAACACGCGGTTATTAAGTTCTCTTTTAAGATTATATGGGAAACAGGAGATACTTGGAGTAGGTCTCACTATATCCATTAAATGATTAGGTCTTAATTTATTTTTGACATTACTTAAATGGTTCTTTACCTTTAACAAAATCTCTTCTTTATGTTGGTTTAAGAGGATCACCTTTATACTCTGGATACTTGCCTAAACAGCCAGTTTCACCACTTTTAGTAGGGTTAGATGGTTTGAATGGAGCTTCGTGTTTCATAATATTTGGTTTAAATTCCTTGACTTATGTTGGCTATCGGAATTGTTAATAACAGAACACTTACTTTAGGAAGGTTTGTTTCTCCATAAACCTATTTATCAGAACTAAAGTTATCTGTTGTATAAATTGTGCTTTTAAAGGGTTATTTATCTTTTAATAATTTCTATTCTTTAAATATTCTTTCCCTTTCAAATTATTAATATCTATTATATTCATCCTTTTCATGCTTTGGAAATTAACCAATATCTTTGCTTGAAGGATTAGTTGTAATATTTTTTGGTCCAATATGTACTCTGTTATCAGGTCCCTTATGATTATTTGGTCCTTTGGGTATTTCATAATCAGGCATATGGGAGTATGAACTGCCTATAATCTCTTTATATCCTGAAGGTGGAACGAAATTCTTTTTGTCATCAGATGAATATTTCTTTTTTTCTTCTAATTCTTGAATTCTAATTCTTCTTTCTGGATCTAGATATTTATCACCTATCGTTGTAAACCCTAACAGGCTAAAATATGATGACTTTATTTTGCCCTATTTAGGGGCAGTAATTTTAATGTTTGAAGGAGAAGTAATAGGTTTGCCTTAATCATTTCTTGGGGCTATTTATATAATGTAATGTAAAACGTCTTGGTTTGTTGTCATAACTATTATCACCCATTCCAAGAGGAACAGGAGAAGAAAATAATCCAAATCTTTAAATTGTGGCTAATTTTTCAGTTTCTGCTAAGGCTTTTTTACCTATTTCCCTTAGAGTTGCTTCTTTATCTGTCATAATAAATTTTTATTCTTATAAATATATTGATTAAATATAATTGAGTTATAAATGATTAATATTTTAATTGAAAATGTTAGTTTTATTTAAAAATCATGTAAAGATATATAAGCTAGTTACCAAAATTTGATAGTATTCTTTATTAAAATAAATATGTTAATTTCAATGAAATCATATATTATAACAATAAATAAGGAATAAATTTTATAAGTTAGTTATCTACATAAAAGGAAAATTGAATATTTTTAATATTTTATCATAAACTTTGCTTATCATAATAACTTATATTAGAATCTATTATCTGTCATATTATAATAATTCTTTTCTATATCTTGAATATGATCAAGTAATATATTTATTATCTTAGTGTAATTTTTAAGTCTTTATATTTATATAATCAAATATATACAATATTTTAAGGAATAAAATAGTTGACTAAAATTTAAAAAGAATTATTAAAAATAAATCTAAGGAAATTAATATAAAATTGATTTGTAATACTTAATAGATGATAAAGATGTGTATATTTAATATTTTATTGTATAAAAATTAGAGATTTATATTTAATACTTATTATTAGACAAGTTTAAGCCAATAGTGATTTAGTATAATTAAATAAATGATGAGATAATTAAGAATCATTGTTTTAGAAAAAAATTAATATTGATGCTCTAATAATTTCTTATAGAGGTTTTTAATAATTTCAATAATATCACTTTGGATTTCTTAAGACATAAATCACAGAATCCCCTCTTAAAAACATCTTTGGAATAAATCTTTCTTTGTTTGTAGCATGAGCTTTCTTTCCTTTATTTCCTTTAGGAATTTCTGTCCACATTTCAGTCACATTTTCAAGAATCTAGATTAATAATTAAAATACCATATTCATATGTCGATCGAATGCTTTTACTCTTCCCAAGAGTTTTCTATTATTTCTAAGCTCAATAAGCACTTGAGTATTATGACTCACTGTAATTGTCAACAATCCAAAAGGTCCTTTTTCTAGTGTTTCTTCTTATGCAGTTCGCTTCTACGTTTCAGCCATTTAAAATTAAATTAATTATAATAACAAAATTAGTCTATTCTGTATATAACATCTGAAAACATTAAAATCTTTGAATTTACTAACTAAATTTCATTCTTAATCTTTTCAAATGTTAAATTGACATTTATGAATAAATATCCATTCATATTTAATAATTATCAATTCAGTTTCTTAGAGTTGTACGTATCATCACCTCCTCCATAACTCATATCCTTCATATGAGGTTATGGAGCATTAGGTGTCTCTTAAATTTAGGTTTAAGGCATTTTTTGTATTTCAGATCTTGAAGCATTTTGTTCTGCAAATGTTTTCAATGGAGATTTGACATTTAGATTGTATAATTCTGTCCATTTGATTTTTGCAAAAAATGGATGATATTTTATTTCTTAGTATCCCTTAAAAATATTGTAACAAATTTAAATTACCATTACAGCTCCAATTCTTTCTTTAGGATTTGTTTTTAATAGTCTTTAAACTAAATTTACTGCTTCATTACTCATTATAGGTGGATAAGTTGGTTAATTTTATAATATTAATTGTAGAATCTTCTAAATATTTCTATCTGGAACTGTAAAAGGTGGATGTCCATTAATCATTTCATATATTAAGATTCCAAGTGTCCATAAATCTACTTCAAAAGAATGTCCTTTTTTATTTATAATCTCTGGAGCTAAATATTCAGGAGTTCCTGCTAACTAATATTAGTATTAATATATACAGTATAATTTTTAACATTTTCATCTTTTCTTAATGTTGCTAAACCAAAATCTGTTAATTTAACATGTCCTGTTGTTGTAAGTAAGATATTTTCTGGTTTTAAATCCCTATATATAACCTTTAATTAATTATTCAAATATTCTAACGCTAAAACCACTTCAGCTGCCACAAAAGCAACAATAGATTCTGGCAAACCCTTTGTTTTTGAAAGAATCTTAAAGAATTCCCCTCCATTGATGTATTCCATTACTAAATATAATTTAGTTGGTGTTTAAAAGGAATATTTTAACTACACAATAAATGGATGTTTGCTTTATTTTAAGACATCTTTCTCAAGTAAAGCATTTTATTCTAATTTGCTATCAAATATCAGCTTCTTATTGACACATTTTATAGCATAAATTTTTTGATTGTCTTTTTTTTTTACTTTGTATACTTTTCCAAAGGCACCCTTATAATATTAATTTATACTTTGCCAACTGTTGCTAACATAATGAAATCTTCTAGTCCTACTCTCTTATGAGTTATTTCAGGCACAAATGATGTGGAGTTATCCAGAGTCTTACTTGATTTTAACGCCAAATCCTCTGAGTTTTAATAAACTTTATACATTCTTAAATTGGTTGCAAGGAATTCTATTAATTCAAAGAACTTTGAAATTCCACTTTTTCTGATTTCATAAAATCACATAAATTTCCCATTTTCAATTTTTTTAATAATTCTAAAACTTCACAATAAATTTACCATAAAATTATTCAAAAATATTACAAAATTCCTTTAATAAAGCAATCAAGATGTCTACAGAAAAGTAAACTTCTATACATAATGTTATTATTATTTGAATTCTAAAATTATTAAATGTTTTTTGAATACTATATGTTTGAATTTATTTATTAAATCTATATTCTAAGACAAAAATAAATCATTTTCTATGAAAACAATACATATTATTGCTATTATTAATAAAAATATAAGCAGGCTTTCTCAAAATATAATAATAATATAACAAACTTTGCTTCATGTTTCATATATAAAATTTATCATTCATTTTTATATTTGATATAATTCATCAATTATTCTAACAATAAAAAAATATCTCAAATTGACTTAAGATATATTAAATAAATAAATCATATGGAAAGAAACCTATAAATTTTGTTAATTTATTTTAGTAATCCATTAAAATTGAGTAGTTTATAGACACATTATAATTGCAATTTAAAAATGAAGATATAGATTATTCGAATAAATTAAAGGATACTAAAAGTATTTTATGAACTATTGTCAAATATTGTCCCCTTTTATTTCTACATTATATCATCTCCATCTTATTTTCAATACACTTTAAATGTCTTTATATGAATAAACTAATATCAATTATTAGATGTAGCTTTATACTAAATAATAATGTTCTATTTGTCTTTCTCATTTAGTAAGAATGCTCCTTATCTAAAATTTAAGTAATTTATTTTCTTTATATTGAATACTATCCTACTGAATGTAAGTCAGTAATTAACTTATTAGAATAAAGTGAATTAGCTTTAGAATGCTACTAGAATTCAAATAATTTTGAGCAGTATTTAAAATATGAGTAAAGTCAAATAAAAAATTAAATTAAGATTTGAATTTATTTTTGAGATGATAATAAGATTTTTAGCAATTTTAGAGACCTATTTTTTTGGGCAGATAATAGAAATAATTAGAGTGAATGAATCTTAATTAATGAATTTAACAATTTTGATAGTTGCAACACTACATAAATAAAATATGTTAAAGATAATATTACTTAGATTAAAAATAGATTGTAATTTTATTTTTCATACCTCATATAGATATAAACCCTTAGATATAATATAGATTATTGGTCTAAATAATTATTCTGTTTAATTTTTCAAAAATTTATCAAATGTTTTAACTTAAATAAATATGAGATTTCTTAAATTTTACTATAGTTTAATGATGTTAAAGAGATTAACCTAATAACTTTTTAGTTAAATACAATTTAATAATATTCTATTTTGAATGAATAATTAAAATATTGAGAAAATATAGAATCCATTTAATGATTTCAATTTTATTGAGAGGACTATAAATTTAATTTACAGAATATATATATTTTAGAATACAAGTAATTTTGATAAATCTGATTTTCAAATTTCTTATTGTTAAAGGGTAATACTGTAATCTATAATAAATGAATATCATTATTATTTAGAAATTGATTAATAAATAAATAATATATAAAAATTTAAATTTATCATTTTAACAATGAAATTAGTTTGCCGTTTAAGACCATAGCCTAATAATACATCTTCAAGTACTGTAAATTCAAAAAAGGATGTGCGTACTAATATCTTTGCAGGTGTATTATCTAATGAATGTATGTTTTGAACCATAATAAGCACCCCAGACTCTTGTTATAAGTTCACGTAATGCAATATCACAGAAAATAATTTTTGAGTATTTAAAGAATGATTCAGATATAATGAAACAACGATAATCGATAATTGAGAATTCTGATCTTTTTCAATTTGATTAAGTATTTGGTGAAAAGGCTAATCAATAATTGGTTTATGATTAAGTGATGGCAACTAAAGTAAACAATTTGATCACTGGTTCATCAGGTTCCTTAATTATATTGGGAGGACCTGAAAGTGGCAAAAAGTATACCATCAAAGGTGAAGAGAGAAGTCAGGAGAAGGGTTTAGCTGTATTAATAGTAGAAAATATACTCAATTTAATTGAAAGTTCAAAATAATTAAGAGGGAAGGGAAAATTAAATATTTCAATATCATTAGTAAATAATATAGAGATCATTGATTTAATAGGATCATCTAGAAGTTAAACTGTTAAATTTTCATAAATTAAGAGTGCAATTGAATTTAAAAAAATGCTTAATTAAAGTATATTCTAATATAAGTAATATGTAAAAGAGCATCCAGAAACAAAAAATAATCATATTTTTATTAAATATTTAATTGAATAGGATAAATAGGAAGTAGCTTAATTACATTTAATTCTTTTTAATGAATTTAGAAGAGTTACATAAGAAGCTAAAGATTTTTAAATGAAATTGAAATAATTACTTATATCTTAATAAGATTTTTAAGAAAAAGAGTTGGATAGTAAATCATTACTATAACTCTATTTATCTTTGAGAGAAACTAAATTTAATAATGTGACTGTTTTATTTTGTGTATCTTAAGTTTAATAGGATCATATAACTGCGTATATGACATTATAATTTGCTGAAGATTTGAGACAAACAATAAAACCTTCAACATAAAGAATAGCATTATCTTAATTAGAGAATTAATCAATAAAATCAAAATCATAATTGGGAAGAGATAATATAATTTAATAATTTGGATCAAAGGGATCTTTTGATGATTAACCATCTAGAATAGTAAGACCAGGAGGTTCTGATTAAATAATGAGATTTGGATCAGATCAGAATTTAAGACCAGGATCAGATTAAACTGTTTTACATTAATCAAAAATATATAGTACAATTGACAGATAACCTAGTAGATAAGAAATAAATTTTTCAAAGCAATTTTAAGAATTGAAGGAATTATTAAAAGAAAAAGAAGTGATGGAAGATTATAAGTAATTATAAATGAATATAGTTATTAGAGTGTAAAGATTTGAAAAGGAATTAAAGAATTTATATGAAGAGAATTCAAGATTGTAGAGTAAGGTTTATTAATAAGAAGATTCTATTAAATAAAGAGATTTATTGATTTAATAGATGGAATAACATATGGATGATAATAAAAAGTAGATGGAAATAGAACATTAATTATTTACTTAAGCAAAATAGAATGAAAATATTTATGAATAAAATTAAGAAGAATTAAATGAAGCAGTAGCATAATTAAATTAATAATTGAGATATTGTAATGAAGAATCATAATTATAAAAATAAAAAATAAGAGTTTTAGAAAATGATATTGAAATGTTAAAAGAATAAGAGTTTAAGAATGTAAAACATTATGAAAAGAGAGAAGATGAATTTATGAATTTAATTTAATAAGAATAAGAACGAAATAAATAATTATATTAAGAATTAGATTATTTTGCAATTGAATTAAAGAATAGAGAATAATAATTATAGAGTAGTGATGAAAATATTAAAACTTTAAATAAAGTGATTGAAGAATAATCTAAGAGAATAGAAGAGGAGAAATAAAAGAATAAGGAATTATGTGAGAATGTAAACAGTCACAAATTAAAATAAGAAGAGACTGTTAGAGATATAAATTAAATTGAATAAAAATTTACTAGATTAAAGGTTAAATTGGAAACAGAAAATAAATAATTAAAATAAGATAAGGAAATATATTTATCAAAATATAAAGAGAAATTAAAGAAATATAAAACTCAATTAAAATAATTTGAATAAGAAAATGGATAGATGAAGATGGAAAGAGTTAAATTATAAACAGAAAATGATTAATTATATGGTATTTCAAAACAATTAGAAACATAATTAGGTAGAGTTCATAGTGAAACTACAGAAAGAATTGGAGGTTAATATGATATATATGAATAGGATAAAATTAGATAATAAAATTATTAATTAAATAATTAATTATAATAATCAGATTATGAGGTATTATATTTTTTAAATATTTAATTAGATTAAATAATTATCATTATAACTTAACAATGCAATATAATAATTAGAATAAACTAATATTGAATATGATCGTATTTTATAAGAGAATTAAAAATTATAATAATTATTAGATAATAAATAATCTGAAGCTAAGAAAAATGAATTTATGATTGAGAAAGTTGTAGAACTAAGTGATAAATAATTAGATGATTTAGAATCAAAATTTAATAAATTAACAGCATAAATTAATTCATTATAACATGAAAAGAAATCATTATAGTTAGAAAATTAAAATTTAAAAAATTAATTAGAATAGTTAGATGGTAATGATTTAGTTTTAGAAAAGAGAATAGTTAAATTAAGAAAAGAAAATAAAGAATTAAGTAATCAAATTAAATAGTTAAATTAAAATATGAAAGAAATGATTGTTGAAAAACATTCAGAAATGAGAAATACATCTTTACGTTAAAGTAGATATAGTAACAAATTATTAAGTTAAAATTAATCTTATAGATCATAAAGATTAATGGATTATGAAGATGATGATGTTATTTGATTTATATTTATATATATATATATAAATTTATTTATTTATATTTTTATATATTAATATATGATTATTCAATAATTTCTACTTTATCCTACTCTTTATTAAGATGTACGAACATCTTAATTTTATTTTTCTAATCTCTTTTATTCTTCTTATAAATCTTATAATTATCTTTATGATTATTAATAATCTCTTTCTAATTATTAGAATCTCTTTTACCATGTTTCTATTTCATTTGAATAATGAACAGTTCTTTCTTAAATTTATATTTCAATTGATTCTTATTATTAATGAATTTGATTCTCCAATTCAGATATCTCTCTATCTCTATCCTAAATCATTTGTTATAATTAAGCTTTCTTTGATTCTAATTCTCTTAATCTAGTATCATCAATCACTTCTATAGCATCTGGTTCAGTAGGTCCTGGTCCTTTTCTTAATTAAATTTATAATTCTAAAATTTATCTTTCTAAAGTTGCACACTTTAATCTCCAAGGAGCTTCAATTTCTATTGGAATAATTTAAATTGTTACCATCCATATTTATAACTTATGTAGGTTTCTCTTAATAGACAGTAGGTAAAACATTAGGTTTTGATTATATAGTTTATGGTACATAATTGACTTAAGGTGGAAGTGGAAATTATTGTTAGAATTGTAATGGCTGTTAAACAATTGACTATGTTGGAGGTTGAATAGGATATGCTTATCTTTAACCAATAATTGGTTAATTATTATTGGGTAGTATGATATTATATTGATTTTGATTAGGTTGTTAGAAGAATCCAGGATTTCGATTATCGTTGATCATTAGATAGTATTAGCTTAATAAAAATATTATTGCAAATATATAATTAAATAAATCTTCTATTTGTATAAATGAGTATTCTTTTATAGTATATTTCATATATCTGCACAACAATTATTGCACTAAGCCTTTTTTTAATTGGTTTAGTTTTGTTCTCCATAATATTCCATAAATTCTTCAGTATTTGAATTATTTATCTATTAGTGCTGTTATTTCATTACCTTTTATAACTATTTCTTGGGTATTGCTTGCTAACTTACAATTTTACTTGTTGACATAGAACTATTGGCATTATTGACATATTTAATCCCATATTATTCATTTACTAGGTTGGGATCTTCCATGGCCATTTAGTAAATTTGATGAGCCAATTCCATAAATGCATTTTCTACATTAGATCCTTATAAGGCTGAACATTCAGTATAAAGACACTCATTTTCTTTAGCATATTAAGCTGCTTCATAAGATTCTACTTCTCTATGATTTTGAAGGTCAGTCTTATTACCAATAAGTAGAAATTTCATTCTACTATTGCCATTGTCAAGTGCCTCACGATGCCAATTACGAATATTTTCAAAAGTCTCTCTTCTTGTAATGTCAAAGACCATGATAGCTCCAGCTGCTGCTCTGTAATACAAACGTGTCACACTCTTGAAACTCTCTTGTCCAGACTTTTCATTAAGGATCTTTTTACTGTATCCCACATCTGCAATTTAATGACATGATCATTCACTTAAATATATTTGATATTGAATTCAACTCCAATAGTCAAATTATAGTCATCACAAAATCGTTTTTCCACAAATTACTTAAGTAGTGATGTCTTACCTACAGCTACAAAGATTCAATGTATCATAAATACCAATATCTCCAATTAAAATAAATTTGAATAATAGACTTGCTTCATTCTCATCAATATTATTTTACAACATTATTTTATTTAAACACTTGAATAATTAATATAATAAATATATGTAAATAGATAAACTATCATTATTAAGGATTATGAATAGATGAAGTTGCTTGTTTTACAAAATTATTTAAAAATCCTTATTAAGCTAATCCTTATCCAAAAGTTTAAGCAGCAACACCAATATTAATTGATTATTAATTAACTTCTGCTTATTAGATTTAAGATATATATTGTTATTGTTATTAATCTGTTAATTCAACTTAAAGTTATGGATAAACATTTTAAATAGATGCTTACATAAAATTTTGATTTTTTTGATCTAAATTAATACTATATATATATACATGTAGGAGGTTTTGGAGGAATTTTCATTAATTCCATATACTCTACTAATTAATCAGGTAATTCAGCCAAAACTTCTTTAGATAATAGAGTAGGATCATGTTTGAATTCATTGAATGGGACAAATTGTACTAAATCTCTTTTAGCTTTTTGTCCAAAGCTATTAACCATACTCTTATCATCATTATCAAGTATGTTCATCTTTTTGAAATCTGCATTTCCTATCCCCACAATTATAATAGATAATGGTAAATAAGAAGATGCTATAACATCATCTATTGATGCTTATAAATCATCTGTTTATCCATCTGATAGAATCATTAATATTAAGTAGTTGTCACTTCCTTTATCCTTTACTTCTTTAGCCATTTCCATAACCTTTGATAATACAGGATGTATATATGTTGGTCCATCTAATTACATTTTTTAAATTGAATTTCTATAAACTTAAACTATACCATCTAATCCATCAACTCTAAAAATATTAAATATAATATTTACTCAGGATCTTCTGGATTATCATTTAAAGGAAATATATGTAAAGTTTAGTTTGTATTAATTACATTAAATTTTGGTTTACATCCAAAACCATAGACTGGTACTTTTTTGTCATAATCATAATTTATTAAAATTTCCACTACACTTGTAATTGCTTATAAATATTAACTAGGATTTCCATTTTCTGGCATATAATGTAATGAATTTTTTTCTTTAGGATTACCATTAGAAGCAGTAAAATCAATAGCAAGAATCAAATTCAATTATTAACCACCTTAACGGTAATCTAAAAATGTATATTTGCTTTTTAAAATGAAATCATCAAAACTTATTGTACCTGCAGGTGCATTATTTTTTTATTTATTTCTAAATTCTTTTTTTTATGGTTAATTTTATGCAAATGATTCTTTAAGTTCTTCAATACAAAATGTTGTTTCTCCTAAATATAAATGTTTTCCTGAAGTTCTATAATCCCAGAGTTCTACTTTAATTGGCATTTAATAATCTCCATTACAAAGTTTTTATGCTTTACATTATATAGTTTTCCAAGTTGGATTTGAAGAGTCTTTTATAAATTCAGTTTCATAAACTAAAATTGGATTACTATCATCTTTTCTTAATCTATAAAATCTTAAGAATGGACAAGCTCCATGCCAAAACCAAAATCTTGTATCAGGTAAATTTTAACCAGAAACTGTTATTTCTAATTCATCATTGCATTGTTTAACTTAATCTGCTTTTATTATAATCTTTCCACTTTTTTTTTTTTATAAATTAAAAAGATCTGCCATCAAAATTTGATCTTTTGATCCTGCTATCTCTGCCACAGTAGTCTCTGCAATTCCAATAATCTATAATTTTATGTATTTAATTACTTTTGATTGTGTTTTACTAATAAAATGATGTACTTCTAATTTTAGATGTTATTAAGCTTCAAAATGATATTCAATTAAAATCGAAGTTGCAAAATTAGGATTTAAATTATTCCAAATTAATTCTGTTTAACCTATCTAATTCCCTAAAAATATTAATTATAAATCATTTACATTTTTTTTAACTATTTTTTAAATATAGAACTACATATGGATCACTTACACTTACTGTATCCAAATCATCTAATTGACGACAACTTATAAATAATTCTAATTTCTATATTGAATCAGAATATATGTTTTAATCTAATTGTATTGACATTTTATATTTTATATTAAAATATATTGAAAAAATTAATTGATAAAATTATATTTATACAATTGAATTAAATGGTAATAATCAGTATTATTTTATAATTAGTTCTTAATAATATTTAAGTTATTTAATTTTTAAAGACTTCATTTATCAACTTTATAATTAATAGATTATAATATTATGTATAAAATCATTTATAATTTTGATTATATATTTAAATATCATATATTTTATATAAATTGATTAAATTATATTCAATATGTTCCTTAATTTAAATTAAATCTGTCAGATTGTTTTCAGTATTCATTTATATATATTAAGGAATTTTGAACTATTTCTTTAATAATAATAAATATGGCTATCATTTTAACACTATCAATGCTCTTCATAGCATATTCACAAAAAAAGACAACAATTTGTGATATTGAATAATATTATGATTTTGAACAAAATGAAAATATAGTTGATCATACAAAAATAAATTAGACTGATATTATGCTTACAAATTCTAATATCTATATATTAGATGAAAACTTGTAAGTATTAAATACAATTGAAACCCCAGAAATTTCAGATTATATATGTAATAAAATAATTACTCATCCACTTCATTTAATATTATTATTAGCTTGTTAATCTTAATAAAAAGGTACAAATCCTATCATGTTTGCATATAAAGCAAATGGACTTAATCAATATGAAATATTTGGAGAAGCTGTTCAAATGTAATCAGTGAAAGAAAACTTTGAAAAAATGATAATAGTAGGTAATAGTTTGCTGATTCCTCAAAGTGATAAAATACTTACCTTAACTACAGTTATTTCAAATAATTCATGGTATTTAAAAACTACTTCATATACAATGGATGCATAATTCCTTAATGTATCTAATCTAAATATCACAAATTTTGATATATATTCATATGTCAAAGATTTTCAAACAAATTATAGAATCTTAATTTCAGATTATGAAAATGGAGTATATTGGATTGAAGCTATTTCAAAATCAAACAATATTGTACCATATAATAGTGGAAGATTCAATATTAGAAGTTTTTATATTCCAAATACTGCTAGATTTAGATCAGCTGTAATTTTAAATGCTACTAATACTAATACACTTTTTATTTTATAGACATATGTTGATAATAGTTTTCTTTTTGAATATTCATTTACAAGTAGTTAACTATTTTTCTATTCTACATTAAACAAATATAAAGATTGGAATCCATTTTCATAAATTAGTAATAATAAAAATGCTATATTAATACCATATCAAAATTATTAAAAGGTTGTTGTAATTAATTTATTCAATTTAAAATCATTGAAATAAAAACAATTGACAGTTGAACCTAATGATTTATTAATTTCAGCTTCAATTGATAACTTAATCTTATACTTCATTTCTGAAAATCAACTTGTCTTTAGAAGTGATGTGGATGCTTTAACAAGATGTACTTTAATGAATTACTAAGAAGTGTGATTATTAAATATTTATAACATCATCTATTAAGATAATTATTTAAATATATATTTTATATCAAGTAATTATATTCCTAAAGTTTTTGGATAATATTATAAAATATTTGTATAAAAATAATTTAAATTATTATAAATTAGAATTGATGATTTATACATAAATATTTATAGTGTAATTATCTTTATAAAGATCTTTTTAATATAAATTAATTATGTAAATATTAAAGAAATTTGCAGATTCGAAGTCAGCAAAAATTGGAATTATAGTTGCTTTAGGTTTGAGTGGAATTGTTTTGGGATATCAATAATATGATAAAGCAAGGAAATCTAGCATAATTGTTACTTAATGTCCACCTGTCACTTAAAATGAATTTGGATAGAATAGATTCTTAACTTAAGCAGGAGCCATTTAAAGATGGAGTCAAATTGTTTAAGGAAGTATTTCATATAAAGTTGATTTATTATTGAAAAAAGGTACATATTTAATAAGCATATGATAAATAGGTGAATCTTATAGTGGATTAGTAGCATTGGATTTTGAAGCAAAGCATATTTTGACAGATTTATATGTTGATTTTAGAGGAAAGAAAGTAGTTAGTTTGTATGTAAATGGAAATAAGATTAATAATTTGGAATGGAATGGATTATTTATTAAAGTACCTAAAGAATATTTGAGTACATCTTAAAAGAATAGAGTGAATATATAATTTGATTAAAATTATGCTAAAGATGGATGTGGATTACATGGATTTATTGATAAAGATGGAAAATAATATTTATATAGTTAATGTGAATCCTATTTCACAAATAGATTGTATAAGAATATTAATGCATTAGTTTTCCATGTATGGATTAACCTGATTTAAAAGCTTAATTGAGATTTACAGCAATATGTCCAAAGGAATGGGTAGTAATTTCAAATGAAAATGCTGAGCAAAATGGATAATTTAATGAGGCTTAGGCTATTAATATAATTAAGACATATTAACCTTAAGAATTTGTTGAGAATCAGATTTAAAATCTTGAGAATTCAAATTAATACAATTTTTGGGTATTTGGAGGAACAAAAATATTACCAACTTATTTATTTGCTTTAGTAGCAGGAGAATATTGGTCAATAAAATATTAAGGAGAAGAAGGTGATATTCCATAGACTATATATTGTAGAGAAAGTTTAAAATAACATATGATGGGTATAAAGGATTTTGTTTTTGAAGTTACAAAGAAAAGTATGAAATTTTATGAGAATTTCTTTGGAGTTAAATATTAATTCAATAAATATGATTCTGTATTTGTTACTGAATATAATTGGGGTGCAATGGAAAATCCTGGATGTGTTACAATAAATGATGCTTATGTTTTTAAAGAAAAGAAACCAGCAACTACTTACACATAATTTGCTATTCTAATAACTCATGAAATGGCTCATCATTGGTTTGGAGATTATGTAACAATGAAATGGTGGAATGATTTATGGTTAAATGAAAGTTATGCTGAATTTATTTCACACTTTTGTTTAGAAAATATTTAAATTGAATCAATCAAATTATCTAATATTCCTGTTATGTTTAATTAAAGAAAAGGATGGGGATATAGAGAAGATTAAATGGTAACTACACATCCTATTGCTGGAGATGTTATTAATACTGAAGTAGCAGAAAATATATTTGATGGAATTACATATTCTAAAGGAGCTTCAGTAATGAAATAATTAATGTGTATTATGGGAGCAGCTAAATTTGGAGAAGCATGTGGAAATTATTTTAGGAAATTTGAATGGAAGAATGCTGTTTTATAAGATTTAATTGATCATTTATAAGAGAAATTTGATAATCAAGAATTTACATTATCATAATGGAAATAATAATGGATTGAAACTGCTGGTATGAATGAAATTGAACCTTAATGGGATTAAACAGATAGAACTCATTAAGCAAAATTAAATATATATTAAAGACCTGCTTTAAGTTAATTCCCTACATTAAGAGTACACAAAATTAAAATAGGATTATTTCATGATAATGGTATAGATTCTATTGATGCAGTACTTAAAGCAACTGAAGAAAATGTTATTACTTATGATGGTAGTAAAGGATATAGAGCAATATTATTAAATTATGAAGATTAAACTTTTGTAAAAGTATTCCTTGATTAAGAATCTACTAAATATTTTAGTTAAAATTTATAAACAATTAATGATATTTTAACAAGAAATTAAATTTATAGAGCCTTTTTTGATAGTGTAAGAGATGGTAAAATATGTTCAGAAGAATATGTTGATTTCTTATTGGCCTAATTACCAAGAGAAAATTCAGATGAAATTTTGAATTCTTAATTAGTTTACTTATAATAATCAATTGAATCTATGACACCAAGAAAGTAATCTATAATTATTATATATATATTAGATACAAGGAAGTTCTTGGTAAAAGAGTATTTGCTTTTCTTGTAGAATAATTAATTAAAATTAGCAAAGATCCATAATCTGAAAATAGATTAATGTTATTAAGAAATAATTTAACAGTATTTGCATATGATAAAATTTGTATTGATGAATTATTAACTTGGTTTTAAGATTAAAATTAAGTATTATCATAAATTGAATGTACAAAAGATAATAAATGGGCAATTGTTAAATTAATTTATGGTTCTTAACATTATGATCAAAATCCTGATTTGAAATAAGAATTACTTTAAAAAATGTTACAACTTGATAATTCTGATACAGCTATAAAAGCATAATTAAAATGTTAAGCTCTTAATGCAAATGAATAAGAAAGAGCTACACTATGGTAAAAATTCATTGATCCCAATAATAAAGAATCAGTTAAATTAATAGCAGAATCAATGAGTGGATTCAATAATGAAAGACGTTATCTTAGTTTAGAACCTTATTAAGATAAATTCTTTGATGTCATTATTTAAATTTTCTAAACAAGAAGTAATGATTTCAGTAAAACCTTTTATGATAATCTTTTCCCTATCACTGATGATTTAGCCAGTCTTTGTAATGTAATATTCATATTTCAAATATTAGAAAGTTGAAAAATTGAAAGCATATATTCCATAAAATTTGATCACTCTTAAAATATAAGTGGATAAATCACTTGATTAAATTAAGAGATAAGTGAAATAGTTTGAATGTTTCTGCAATCAAGCATAATTAGTAATATAATAATAACTATAAGAAAATTAAGCATGATAATATAAACATAAACAATAATATAATAAATTTAATATGAATACATCGTTTGAATAAATAAACAAATCACCTTTAAATCATTCTATTTCCAAATAACTTTACTCATTTCCTAAAGCTAATAGATTCAAAGAAATTAAGGATACAGCGTAAGTTATTATAATCATATATCAAGATGTCCAAATATTTATTCACTTCCAAGTATGATGAGTAAACGAGGAGCTGGAATTGGATATGGATAAAAATCAGATTTAATATAAGAAAGTATTACACCAGGTCCAAATAATTATCAAATTAAAACAACTATTAATGCAAATAATGGTTGGACTATGCCAGTAGGCAGAGATGTATTTATCATTTAAACATTCCAAAGAAAAGCAATAAATATGAAGGTATCTTTCTTGGTTTAATTCAAAAAACACCAGGACCAGGATAATATGAGTTCCAAGATTCTAAATCTCCTATTAAATATTCAATGAGAATGAGGACTGAAAGTCATAAAGAAAAAGATAGGAAACCTGGACCGTATATATATTATTCTATTATTATTAGTGGACAATACAATTTACCAGAAGCATTAACTGAAAATGGAAAATATTAAATTAGTAAATTTAGAGAGTAATTTTTAATTTAAAACAAATAGTTCTGGTGCAATCATTCTCTCTCCACCTAAAGCTATGAGTTCTCGTTTTTCTCCTGTTCATGGACCAACTCCAGGACCAGGATAATATAAACATACAGGTGATATAGATCCTAAAGGACTTTATTATTGTTCTAAATTTGCAGATACAAAATCTACAGTTTTCACAAGAGCAAAAAGAGAATTAACTAAAATTAGAGTAGAATCTCCTGGTCCTGGAACATATAAATTACCATCAGAATTTGGGTATTTATTCAATTTAAATTTAGTTTTTATGAAAAATCGATTAAATGAAACTTATATCAATAGTTATTATTATATTTTAAGATTCATATATAAATTTTTAATATATTTTAATTTACAATAATTTCAGAAAGTATTTTTGTAAATATCATTATGTTAACTTAAAAATATTAATAAAAAATTTTTTATTTCAATAAGTATATATTATTTAATCAAAATCTCTTTATTGTTGCTTGTTGTTCTTTAAAATACGTATAATTTTGAAACAGATTTTAAATTGTTTCCTATCTAAGTAATAGTGAATTTTCCTATATCAATTCATCTTGTGAATCATGATCAGAGGAAATCTCACGAATAAAATCTTCATCTGATGATTTAGTTAATTTAAATGGAGATGGCAACTATTTCTCATGTAATCCTTTCCATGGAAATCCTTAAAACCATGGATGACTTTATATTTCTTCAATACCACTATATCCTAAACGAGCTTAAGGTTTTCTTTGCAACAATTAATTAATAAAATCAGCTGCTTCCCATGACCAATTAGGAGGAATTTCTTATTTTTTGAGTGATACCTATTTTGCAATAATTGCATCTCTAATATCTCTACGTGTTTTTCCTAAATATGGTCTTTTACCCATCATAAATTCATAAGCCATTACTCCTAATGCAAAATGATCAACACCAAAACTATGATTTTATCTAAACATAACTTCAGGGGCTATTAATAAATATTATTATTTAAATACCCATATATCCAGGAGTTCCACTTGTTTCTTGAGAATTCTCTGGTTTCACTATTCTAGCAATTCCAAAGTCTGTTAATCTTGGATAACCTTTCTTATCAAGTACAATATTCTCAGGTTTGATATCTCTATGTATAATACCATTTCTATGTAGATATTCTAATGCTAATAGCATACTTGCAATCAAAAATTCTATAAAAATATTTAATTAAAGTATCATACTAGTATGTTATTCTGAAAACCTACGCATTTTTCCAATATGAAATCTAAGATCACCACCTGTTAATAAATCCATTACTAGATATAAATTTTCTCTATCTTAAAAGGCATAATGAATATTAGCAATAAAAGGATGTTTAAGTTATGAAAGTAAAATTCGTTCATTCATCACTGAATTGACAGATTTCTTAGCCAAAACCCTATTAGCTTAATTTAACTTACTTTGCTTTACTCATTTCTTTCATAGCAAATAGCTTATGTGATTTAATCATTTCTACTCTCCATACTTTACCAAATCCTCCTTTTCCAAGTACATAATGAAATTTAAAATTATTCCTTCCAATCTCTATATCAGTAGTTGGCAATCTTAAAGAATACTATTCCTCAATAAGTCTTGAATTAGGTCTTGAATATATAGAGTTTCTAAAACTGCGTCTTTCTTATGATTTTGGAGCTTGGAAAAGCTTCGGTTATTAATCTAACTATAATTGAAATGATTTGCGAGGTAGTTATCTTAATTGAGGACTAGCACTCTTCTTGCTACTGGAGAACTCATCTGGTCTTTTTCTTGTTTAACTAAATGACCCATCTAGTTGAAAGCAAAGATTAGTTTTCCACATTTTTGGTTATTCCTTAGGAGATGTTGGAGTTGAAATAGGAATCGGGTTATTAAATGAAGGTAATTTGGAATGACGAGTAGTAAGTATTGATTGATTTTGTTTTACACGATAAAAACTTGCATCTACAGCATAATTTTGTAAAATGTTTCTTTGGCCAATTGAATTCTTCATTTTATTTATTTAATATATGAATATGTATATATTCTATAGGAATTCACATCAAAGAATAATTCATATATGAAGAAGAAGAAGTTGAATAGTATAAAATAACAATCAGGAATAATAAATGAATATAATAATATTATATGAGAATAGAAATCAAATCCTCATTTCAATATTACTACTATCATTCAAAAGGAGAAAGAATAAAAATTATGACTAAATAATCATACTCTAACCTTAAGTTATTCTTATTAGATTATATAAATTCCTTAATAAAATTATGAATGAAAGTAGATTTGATATTTATTGTATTTTATCACCAACAGAATCTTAATAAATTTTAGAAAAATAATATAAATTTGATTCAATTAATAAATTAAAGAATGCACGTTATTATTAGGTTTTGTTAGATTATATAATTATGTTTGATCAAATAATAATTAAATTAGTATTTATAGTTCATACATAAATCTACATTTAATAGTTTTATGTTTATATAAATAGAAATCATAAAAATTTTTTATATATTTTTAATTCTTATGGCATGGCTCCAATACTTTAATCACTTTTTTCAATATTTTTCACATAATTACTTGAATTAGTGTATCTATGACTTGTATTTTGATGAGAACTAGTTTTTCTATGTTAAGATGGTGTTGAAAGTCCAATTATTTCTTAATGTAATTTTTGCATAACTTTAATGGATTAAATGAGTTCACCTTCATTATCACCAATTCTTGTTGTTAAAAGTTTAAGTTTTTAATAGATACTTTGAGGATCCACTTATTTATTATTAACTGCAACAATTATATCCTTTTCTAGCTTCAAAACATTCTTTTGAACCATTTTAAAGTATGATTGGATGATTTAAACAGAGGCTTATTCTTCATTTTCTTATATAAGACCTGTAGAACTTCTCTTGTGTCTAGAATTATCAGATGTATTTGAACTATCTTTAGAGATTTCTTTTAAAAACTAGTTTTCTTTTTCTTTTATAATTTCACTATATTTTGGAGTAGATAGTTTCTTTTCTTCTGGATAATATTATTTATTCTCAAATAATTTATCAGTTTTACTTTACTATTATAATTATTATTAATATTATTATTATTATTATTATTATTATTAGATAGGTTTTTTATTATCAGTTTATTGAAAGAGTAACTATGATGCAATAGTTGTTGGAGTTGCAACTGGCGTATTAGAATTAGGTTTAAAGAAATCATTAATTTTATTTTATTAAATATTTGATGAATTAGCTTAGGTTTTAGCCTTGCCTTTAAAATATTAAATTAAATACATTCAATTGCAACTTCTTATTAAGGAATTTAATAAGATTACTTTTTTTAATGATTTGATTAAGTAGGTTTCTATATTTGTTTACTTGGAGATATTCTTTCACTTCCTAAATTAGGTTTCTTTTTATTAAATTAAGAATGATTAAATGGATTATTATGATTTGTTTATACAGAGAACATTTCACCAATTTTTTAGGCATTCTTATTATTTAGTTCAGATACTTCTTAAAATTAATAAGCATTGGATTATCTTCTTCCTAAGATAGCATCTTATTAATTCTTCTAGAGTGAGAATTGACTCTAGATTGAATATGAAACTTACTTCATTAAGTACTTCTTTTTCCATTTCACTTGAATCTGTAATTAGATATAATTCATTATTTTCAATTAATAAATTCTTAATATCATATGTATGTGTTAATTTACGACATTTAGGACATTGTATTCTAAACTTATTTTAGATTTGACTATTATTTAGATTGAAATGATATACCTTGTATTTTCTTATATTTAAATATTGAGTCCACATTTCATACACATTGAATGTGAGCATATCAATTGTATTGGATTTTAAGCAATCATTTTACATAATTGACAAATGGTAGATGAGTTTGAACTTTTATTTAGCATTAACTGATTATTATATTTTAATATTAATATATTGTAATGTTATCATTATGACTTGGTGATTTCTGTTTTTAAGCCATCAAATGATTCAACAGGAACATGTTAAGCAAGTGTATAATATTTGCCTTTTCCATCATCCTCTTCCTTCTTCTTTCTTTGTAATCTAACTCTGATTCTTCTTGGGAGATTTCTAATACCTCTAGCCCAAACTGCTTCATTCAAAGATGGATCAATTCTAACATCTTCTGTAAGCATATTCTTTCTTGCTGACAAATTAATTCATTTTTATACCAAAATTAATAATATATGAAACAGCTCTTGGTGCTTTTCTCTTAAATGTTTCCTTATGAACACCCTTATGGAGATTGATTGTATAATCTCTGCTAACTTCACCTAATGGATTTGGCTTTCCTTTCTCCTTCTTTACCATTTTAAATAAATAATTTATTTAATATCTTTAATCAAAAAAATATATTAAAAAAAGTTAATTAATCTCATAATTACTGCTTCATCTTTATATGTCTAATGTTACTATTCTTACGTGATTGCAATCTATAATATTCCAAACATATACTAGAGATTCATACTATTGTTCTAACTCTGTTATTTCTACATATCTTCATCTACATATCTATAACCTAGAAATATCTCTTATTTTTGATGATTTGAATATCGTTCATCACTCTCATGACAAACCTTTGATATTTTAAGTAACATACCTTTTTTAATACTGATCTTAAATATAAATTTCTACGTTTCAAATGTAATATTGCTTATAATTGATTCTAAGTATATGCTTTTATATGTTATGGTTATTTAGGGATTCCATTCAATTTTATACGTAAATTCGCAATATTTATTGGTTATTGCACTTTTGCATTAACATTCATTACTTTATGAGATTACTCTTCACATACCTTGTTTATCTCTTATTTCTTATTTATAAACTAATTGGCGAAAACAAATTTTTATTATATTGATTCACGTAGTGGAGTTGTTTAATGATTTGGAGGATTTGATCTTAATGGTGAAAGTTGGGGACTTTTTAAGAATAATTTCTTTAAACATAACCTATCTGAAGGTTAAGTTTTTGTAATGCTAGGAAATTAATTGATTTCTTTTTTATCACCTTCATCAGAATCTATTGATTATTCTATATCCCATCCTTAAAGTTAATCATTCAATTTATACATATAATTATATTCTGAAATCATATTTAATTTAGATAATATTAATTGAATAACTAAGTATTTATAAATTGCATATTTTAAATAAAAACAAGGGAGGGAATTAAAAAAAGAATGACAACGAATAAAACATTTAGTATGGTCTTAGCAATGACTCTTAATGGAGGCATTGGATATTAGAATAGATTACCTTGGAAATTAAAGGAAGATCTATAGAGATTCAAGAAAATTACAACTGGCGGGATTGTGATAATGGGAAGAAAGACATTTGAATCAATGAATTGTAAACCTCTACCTAATAGAGTGAATGTAGTAATTTCAAAAAATATGAAATCATCAAATGATGTTTAAGTGTTTCCTAGAATAGATGAGGCATTACAATTTTATAATACATCTAATCAAAAATTATATTTAATTGGAGGAAAGAGAATCTTTGAAGAAGGTTTAGCAACAGATAAATGTTCAGATGTTCATTTAACTAGAATAGGAGTTGAAACTAAATGTGATGTTTATTTGAATAAAAATATGTTCTCTACATTTTAAGTAAATAAGACTAGTTAGACAAAAAGTGAAAATGGGATAAATTATGATTATTAACATTTAATTAATAAGAATTCTCAAGAATAATCATATATAAATGAAGAACATTAAGAAAATCAATATTTAGATATGATAAGAAAAATAATGAAAGAAGGAGTATATAAAGATGATAGAACTGGAGTAGGAACTATATCTATATTTGGTTAAACAATGAGATTTAATTTGGCTGAATCATTTCCTTTATTAACAACAAAAAAAGTATTCTTTCGTGGAGTTGTAGAGGAATTATTATGGTTTTTAAAAGGGAATACTAATGGGAAATTATTATTAGATAAAGGAGTTAAGATATGGGAAGGAAATGGTACTAGAGAATATTTGGATAGTATTGGTTTATAAAATAGATAGGAACATGATTTAGGACCAGTTTATGGATTTTAATGGAGACATTTTGGAGCTTAATATAAAGATTGTTAAAGTGATTATACTAATTAAGGTGTGGATTAAGTAAAGGAAATTATTTAATAATTAAAAAATAATCCAGATAGTAGAAGGATAATATTATCAGCTTGGAATCCAATGGATATAAAATAAATGGCATTACCACCATGTCATGTTATGTCATAATTCTTTGTTTCAAATGGAAAATTGAATTGTATGATGTATTAGAGATCATGTGATTTTGGTTTAGGAATACCATTTAATATAGCTAGTTATGCATTACTTACATATATGTTGGCAAAGGAATGTAATTTAAATATGGGAGAATTTGTTCATGTTTTGGGAGATACACATATTTATAGTAATCATGTAGATGCTTTAAAGAAATAAATTGAAAGGGTTCCATATCCTTTTCCAATTTTAAAAATAAAAAGTAATAAAAGTTTGTTTGATTATACATATGAAGATTTTGAATTAATTGGATATAATGCTCATGATAAAATAGAAATGAAAATGGCTGTTTGATTTTTACAATTTATCCTTTAAATTTTTATTACAAATTCAATTTAATTTAAACTAATTTTTTTTAATTTCCTACTTAATCCCTTATAATGTAAATTAACTAATTGCCATCAAATTGTAAGGATAGATTAGCAGATCTGGAAGCACGTATTCTAAAGAAACCTAAAGTTGAAATTTTGGAGGCATTCCAAAGAGGAGATTCTTTTGAGGTTTTTTCTTCTTAAAAGGAGCGCAAATTACCAACTAAATAATTATCTTTATAAGGAACTCCTCGTAAGAGTTCTAGTGATCAAACACTCTTTCGATAATTATAAATAACATAGTTTACAAAGAATATGTAGAGGAATAAAAATTATAATAATAATAATTTTGATTTAAATGTGGATGAATTATAAAATGCTGAATAAACATTGAAAGAGAAATTAAATGCTATAGCTATATAAGATATTAGAATAAAAGAATTAGAGGCAAGAGTTACAGAGTTAAATTAAGAATTATAAGTAAAATAAATATATATTATAGGAATAAAAAGAATAATAATTCAAAAGTGAGAATGCAATAAAATAATTTGTTATAGAAGTAGATTAATTTGAGAGAATGTAATTAATAATGGAGATAGAGAGAAATAAAGAAAAATTAGGAGAATATTCTTATTAAAGAGAAAAGACATAAATTTAAGAAGTTTGGGTAGATGGAAAGGAAATCAAATAAATAAAAGAAAAAGTTAAGTTGATTGAAAATTAGAAAGAGGAAATAGAAAATAAAAAGAAATAATTTTAATTTTAATCTTCTTCTTAATATCTTAAATATGTTTTATTATCTAAAGAATAATAATTATTATAAGAATAATTAAGTAGATTAGAAAATGAAAGACAAATATTTATTAAATAATTAAGGAGATAATATGATGAAGAACATGCTAGATTTAAAAAGATTAATGAATATAGAACAATAGGAGAAAGATATGTATTATTATAATTATTGGGTAGAGGAGGTTTTAGTGAAGTTTATAAAGTATTTAATTTATTTATTTAGGGATATGATTTAAAAGAATTAAAATATGTTGCTTGTAAAATACATTAATTAAATCCAGATTGGTCAGTCAATTCAAAATCTAATTATGTTAAACATGCAACAAGAGAATATAAAGTACATAGAGAATTATTACATCCTAATATAGTTAAATTATATGATTCAGTAGAAATAGATATGAATACATTTTGTACAGTATTAGAATATTGTGATGGTTGCGATTTATCAATCTATATCAAAAGATATAAATAATTTCAAGAAAAAGAAGCTAAATTAATTATTTAGTAAATTTTAAATGCAATCAAATATATTCATTAAAGTAATATTATTCATTATGATATCAAACCATAAAATATTTTATTTCATCAAAATGAAATTAAATTATCAGATTTTGGATTATGTAAAGTAGTTGATAATGATAAATCAAAAATGGAATTAACTTCATAAGGAGTAGGCACTTATTGGTATCTACCACCAGAATGTTTCTATACAGGAGATTAACCTCCTAACATTTCTAATAAAGTAGATATTTGGTCATTAGGAGTAATCTTTTATGAAATGCTTTATGGAATGAAACCATTTGGACAAGGATATAGTTAAGAAACTATTTTGAAAGAAAAAGTATATTATTTATTATAAACAAGATTATTTTAAAATCAGAATGTGTAAATTTCCCTACAAAACCAATAATTTCTAATGAATGTAAAGATTTTATAAAAGGATGTCTAAATTATTCTTAAGCTGAAAGATTTGATGTGGTATAAGCTTGTAATCATTAATATATGTAACAGAGAAAATGAAAATAATAATAATATAATATATTCTTTATATTTAATCATTGAAGATGGCTATTAAGTAATCAAGGTCAATTTTAAATTTGCTTATCTAAGAAGCTATTTATTCTTTGACCTAAATTACAAGAGAATAATTACCATGAACAGTTGATTAAATCGCTATTTATTCAGATTAATTCTAATTTAAATGATCTGAAATATATTTTAATACATTATGATCACTTAGTATTAAGAATTTTTTGATAACATAATTTGCATATTGATGATTAGCTAATACAACGAAATTGCTTGTGCTATTAATAATAATTTTATTATATACTATTGATTAGGACTTCTGCAAAGTAGCCATTTCATAATAGAAATTAAATCTTCTTTATTTATAGCTTCCAATGCTCGTTCAACAGTATTACTAGTAATTTTATATATAGTAAATTTACCTTGCATATTTATTGATGCTTAATTAAAAAAACTATTGTAAAACTAATTGAACTAAAAGGATTTTCTCTTAACTTGTAATCCAATATTATAGAATATGTTGTAATACATAATTCCCATATTCTGTTTAACTTAATATATGATAATTTTAGATTGAAGATCTTATGATTTTTGTAATTTATTGTTGAGAATATTACTAAATAATTTTATGAATAATTTTGCACCCATAAATTTATTATCCCATGTAATTGAACTATGGAAATAATAATTTATATGAAATACTGATTCTTCAATTAAAGGGATCATAAATTTCATTTTTTATTTATCAAAAGTTTCAAGCATTTTTAAAATCACATAATTTCCATTTTAATTATATATCAATGATTTCATATTGGATTATAATTATTATAATACTAAAAGTTGAAGATCATTTCGATTATAAGTGTATTCAATTAATTTTTACATTACTCTACATCCAAAAGTATTTTTAGATAAATCATAAAAATGAGGTTTCAATTTTATGAATATTCTATATTACAATTTATTATTAGCTATATTAATAATATATATAAATGTATACTGCATTCAAATATCTTTTATACAACATAATTGCCAAATATGTCTTACTCTATTTGAGGACTATGTCTTTCCAATTTTTACACAATTAATTCTTTTTATTCATTTGATCCAGTCTCTAACATCTTTTGTAATTTTCTACTTATTATTTGATTACCCCATAATGAATCCTAATATTAAATATAAATTCTAACCACCAAACTTGTTATGTATAAATCCATTTCAATATCAGGTTCATAGATAGGACTATTACAATCCATTAAAGGTGAATATATATTTAGAGAAGGTATTTTATATTCAATAATTGGTATTTTTTAATCATTAACAATGTCTTTAAAATATTCTGTTTCATTTTTTTCTGAATTCCAAAGTTCCTTGATAAATTTCAATGTCTGGGCATTCATTGGTGATGTTTCTGGTGATTGTTAATTTATATCAGTGTCAAAGTTTTATCCTCCAATATTTAATTATGACATAGTCTATTATGGTTAATATGTATTATGTTTAGATGATTTCCTAATCTAATCTTAAGATAATTTGAAACTTTGATATTTCTTATATATATATATGAATAAATCTACTTATAATTTGTATTTATTTTCTTCTTATACATTTATTGTGTCAATATTTTCATAATTTATAAGATTCACAATACTTTATTTTGGAGAAGTGTCCAAAGTTGTTTGTTCAAAATCATATGTCAAAGTGTTACTCATAGGAGTCATCATATCCAAGTTAACAAATCTGTAATATATTTTTAGTTTAGATTACTTCACTTTTTGTTAATCACTTAACTGTCCCTCTACGTTTTCAGTTCCTTGAAAATCATTGGATAAAGAAGCCAGAGTATCACCTAATGAATTATTCATTCTTTTGAATTTTAATGATTAATTTAATAAATCTTTTATAATTTTTTAATTCAAAATCATCCCCTCATTTAGACTATTTTTATGTAATAAAATGGTATGATGTTAAAAATATTTATAATTCTTTATTAAAATTAATTATCTAATATAATCATATAAAAAACTATTAAATTAGTATTAATATTTAATAAGATAATAATATCTAAATTATCATTTCTATTCACTCTTTTCAATTTTTATTATAAGTATAAATAGAGTCTCAGTTATTAAAATTAATAAAATCAAGTTCCTTAGTTTTTAATATTAGTAACTCTAATTATCTAAGATTTAAATAATAGGGATATGTTTATAATCTTAATATATAATAAATGTGGAGAAGATTTATTAATATATCATTTTTCATTTTGATAATGAATTAATAATTATATATATAAGTCAATACTTAAAGCTTACTTTGGTTTAATTATCTGAAGAATATAATAATATCATTTAAAGAATAATTACTTTAATTAAATATCTTTATGAGTATTAATTTAATATATTAGACTATCTAATGATTTGAATTATCTATATTATAATTATATTTTGTATTTATATAATGAATTATAGATCTCAAAATGAATATTTCAAATTCTTTGATCTCAAAACATAGATATCACCTAGATATTAAAAAATGGAAACACTTCCATCTACTAATAGAAAGATATAAAATTTCTCATTAACGAACAAATCATAATAGAAAGATTAATAATTTATATATGAGATTGAAGGCAATTCTAAAGTTGATCGTCAAACATATAACCATTTCCTCAATTATAAAAACAGAAGACCTACTCGAAATATACAAAAAAATACTCTTTTTTAACATGGTATCTTAAAACAATAATCAAACCCTTTAGAACGATTGCATTCTTAATCATATAGATAAAACTAAAGTTAAAATAAGAATTAAAGTTAAAGAGATATTTTTTTAAATACTAAATTTTTCCTTTCTCCTAGACATTTACATAAAAAAATAAAACAGGAAACATTTCATTAAAATTATTAAAATGAGAAATAGATTGATTTCCAATCAAAAGAAAAGATTCTCTATTTATAAAATAGTCAAACTGATATTATGCCTCTTGTAAATCATAACATTTGTTATAACAAAAATATAGGTATGAAAAATAAGTATAAAATAATTTCTTATGCAAAAAAAGATGATCCTTAATTAATCTCATTAAATAAAGATAATGAAAATATTAATAATGATGATAATTCAGAATTCCACTTGGTTTTATTTAGATCAAAAAAAGAATTATGATTATTAATATATATTTATTATATATATATAGATTTCTTTTCTTATATTTAATTTTACAATTGCCTCAAATAATTTTAATGGAACTCTAACCAAAATATCAGAATTTCTATAAATTACTTTATTGTACAACAATTATTATGCTTTGTTACACTTTTCAAAATGCAGGAAAGAGCATTTCTTATAATATTTATAATTCGGTATTGTTTAGTTAATATACAGTAAGGGCTAACTTACCTGTATTCAATGTAATTTACAATAAATTATTTCATATCCCCTATTGCTTTGTTGTTTATGGATGCAATTATCTAAAGATTATCAATGAGCACTATTCTATATTTAGGAAGTTTTAATGCCTTTGCATTTTTATTAGGAGCTTTTGTTGTATCTTCATGTTAATAAGCTGATTTATTTTATTGCAATATAAGTACATTAACAATAGCTATTGCAATTGAAACTTTATTAGGAGGAGTGGCATCATGTTTATTTTTTGTAGGTTATCCTATTTACATCAATTCAATTTCAAATCCATAAAATAAATCATATTATTTTGGTATTGGTTATTCAATATATTCTATATCAAGCTTTTCTGGTAATACAATTGGTTATTTTACTTCAACAAAAATAGAACCATTTTATTATTATTCAATTTTAATAGTTGGTTTAGCAATTACATAATTATTTCTATTTAGAGTAAAAGACTTAAGAGATAGAACTTAGATAGTTAAATAATCATTTTAAAATATGTTCAAACAATAAATTACATAATTAAAGAATGCATTTAATAATAAGGATTATTAAGCATTTATCCCATTTTTAATATTTTGTAGTATGCTATAAGGTTGTTATTTCACATTTTTACCTTCTCTTTTAAAATATGTTTAAGGTGGAATTACAATAAATGAACATACTTTTCTACTTTATTTAATTGGAGGTATTGGAATGATGTTAGGTGGTATAGGAGCAGGAAAATTATCTTAAAAGACTAATTTATTTATTGTAGGATGGTCTTAAGTTTTCTTTGCAATATTATTTGTAATTTTAGCAATCACTTCATATTATTGGAAAATACTGAATACAACATATATTACTGGATTTTTTTGTGGAATTGTATTTACAGGAACAGAATCATTGGCTGCTATGATAACAGGTGTATTAGTATCTGATAAAAGTTATTATTTTGTTGCAAATGATATATTAATAGTATAAGTTTTTAATTATTTTAGTGCTTAGGAATAGCCCTTACATCTAGTATTTCTTTATTGTTGAGTAAATCTAATTTGTAAGCTATGGTCTATGTAGTAATGACTATGTTAATATTGAATATTGTTTCACTAATTTATGCTTAAAGGATTTTCAAGGCTCCTATTTAAAATTCAAAAGTGTAATTACTAGACTGATTGAACAAGACAAAATTATAGTTTTTTTTATTTTTATATTGTCAATATATATTATATAATTATAAAACGTATAATGCATACTCTTAGAACAAGCCTACTATTATGTATGTTAATTTATATTAATTATGCAGGGTATGTTAGTATCTAATCTTAGATCTGAAGCACTTAGCTTATTGAATCAAATGCAACCAAAATTCAAGGAGGAATCTGATCTAAGAACAGAAGACTTAATATATAAGAAAGCCACTGAATAATTAAAATAATAAAAGCCTTATTTTGAGAATAATGAAGAAGATATTAAGAGTGAAGTTTCATTTAGAGAATTTTATAAAAATGTAAGATCAGGTAAAGTTGAAGATGAAGAAATAAATATTGTAGAACCAGAACATAAAGAAATTGAGATTTAATCATATTTATAAGAATTAAGTGATGGATTAGAACCATAAAATGAAAATATTACAGAAACTCAACTTTAGACTGATCCTGAAAAATTAGGAAAATTTAAAAAGTATTTTATAAAAGATGATGAAACTAAATAATAGATTAAAATAGAAACTAATATAGAAACAAATTAATAAATTGAAAAGAAAATGACATTAAGAGAAAAATTAGAAATGAAAAAAAAATAAGTATAATAACCATAAATTGTAGCTGCAATCTAAATTAAATAAGAAACAAATAATCAAGAATAAATTAATGATTAGAATATTGGTAAAACTACATTAATCAAAAAAATTGAAGAATTTAAAAAATTGAAATAATCAAATGAAATATAAGAAACTTAATAAGAAAAAGAAGAAAATCTATAAGAATCAAAAATAAAAACAGTACCTGAGAATCCTTTAAGGAAACTCTTAAATAAAAAAGCAGAAGAAAGAAAAGAATAATAACTTAAATAATAAGTTGAATAAGATAAATTATAAATATAGACACAAGAAGTTGAAATAGAATTACAATAAGTAGATGTTTAAGATATACACTAAAATCAAAATATTAATTAATAGTAAAATATAGACAATGAATAAAATTAAAATTAATCTTCTTAATTTAATGATAATTCTATTAATTTATAAGAATAAGATAATGAGGATAATAGAAATTCAGATGAAAATACTAATGATGAAAGTGTTTAATAATAATAAAATGAATCTGAAATAGATTCAAATATTTATCCTTAAATTTAGTAAGATAAATCATAGATTGATAATGAATCTTAAAGTTTTTAATAAGATTCAGAGGATAGTACTATTTAAGATTAGGATCTAAATTAATAATAAATACTTAAAGAAGAGTAAATTAATTCTACTGAGGATTAATCATAATCTAGTATTAACAATAAAAATTATGAATAAGAGATAGATAATATTAATAATGATTAAATGAATTAAGAAATTCAATAAGAATTATAAGTATCAGAGCAATAACAACTTGAAGTAGAATAAGTTTTGGATGAATAATAGTAATAAGATAATAAAGTTTAAGATTAATAATAATAAGTAGATAATTAAACTTAAGATGAATAATAATTATAAGATAATTAAGGTTAAAATGAATAATAATTATAAGATAATTAAGGTTAAAATGAATAATAATTATAAGATAATTAAGTTTAGGATGACTAATAATAATAAGATAATAAAGTTTAAGATGAATAATAATTATAAGATAATTAAGTTTAAGATGACTAATAATCAGATAATTAAGTTTAAGATTAATAATAATTATAAGATAATTAAGTTTAAATTGAATAATAATTATAAGATAATTAAGTTTAAGATGAATCATAATTATAAGATAATTAAGTTTAAGATGAATAAAAATAAATAGATAATTAAGTTTAAGATGAATAATAATAAATTGATTAATAAATATAAGATTAATAGTTAGAATTAGATAATTAAGCTCAAAATTTTGATAATTTAACATAAGACAAATAATAAGATTTTGAGAATTAAACCTATGATTAATAATAAGATTTTGATAATTCAGTGTAAAATGAATAAAAAGAAGTTGATAATTAAACATAAAATGAATAATAAGTATTTGAGGATTAAAGTCAAGATTAATAATAAGAATTTGATGATAAAACTTAAGATTAAGAATTTGATGATTAAATTCAAAATTAATAATTTTAAGTAGATCATCAAATATAAGACTAAATAGAATAATAAAAAGAAGAATAACAATAATAATAAGAATAACAATAAGAATAATAAGAATAATAATAAGTATAAGAATAAGAATAAGAATAAGAATAATAATAAGTATAAGAATAAGAATAAGTATAAGAATAAGTAGATGATTAAGCAAATAATGAATTATAAGAATTAAATAATTAAACTTAAAATGAATAGATAGATGAATAAAATGGTGATAATTAAAATGAATAAATAATTATTGACCAATAAAAATAAGAAAATGAATAAGAAGTAACAATCAATTAATAAGAGAATAATGAAATTGAAAATGAATAGAAAGTGGAAAATACATTTTCAGAAGGTTTTGTGATGGAAAATAATGTAGAAAATTCAGATTATCTTGAAGATGTGCAAGAAGCTGAAAAATTAAAAAAGAAGAGATAAGTTGAAGATATGATTGAAGAAGAAGAAAGAATAAAATAAGAATTAGAATAAAAAGAATTAGAAGATGAGAAAAAACTTAATGAATTATAAGAAGAAGAGAAACTTTTGATTAATCAAAAAGAATAAGAATAATAAGAAATTGAAGAAGTTTAAAAATAAATTGATTAAGATTAAAATTAATTATAAGATTTTAAATAGGGATAGAATGATTAATAAGAATTTTAAGATGAAAAATAAAAATAAGAAGATACTTTAGAAGTATAACCTATGTAAGAAGCATTACAAGAAGATTTAAATGTTTAAACAGATGATATACCCTAATAAAATCAAATTGATTAATAATAAAATGAAAGCTAAGCAGAATAGACTGTTAAAAAAGAAGAAAAAATTGAGCCATTAGAAATTAAACCAGCTGATGGTAGTATTTAATTACAAGATGAAACGCTAGAAAATGGGTTTAATATTGATGAATATCAAAGATTACAACATAAAAATGAAGAAAAATCTGAATAGAATGCTTCTAATTATTCATAAAGTAGTGAATTATTTCATAAAAATGATTACATAACTTAAATTATAAATGATTAATAAGAATAAGTGATTCAATAATCAGTACCAATATTATCAATTGATGAATAAAGTGATTTAAACAAATAAGATATTTAATAATAACCATAGGTCTAAATAACTTAAGAAATTTCATCAGATGATTTATTAAATACTACAGATGAAGAGTTAAATGCATTAAACAACTAAGTAAAAGATTAAGAAGCATTTAATGATTAGAATAATATCTAAAAAGATAATTAAATAATAGAGGAAAAGAATTCTAATCCAGATTAATTTGACTATACTGAATAAAAAGATTAATCTATGTATTTAGATAATCAAATAGAAAATTCAAATGAAATTGATAATCAATTAGATAATGAATTAGATTAATAATTAAATCAATAAAAGATTTAAAATTAGGAAGATGATACTCCTTTATTAATTCCTGTAGATGAAGTAGAAAATTAAAATACAACTTATTAAATTGATCTAAAAGTTGATAATGAAGTTGTTTAATCTGATATTACTAATTAATTAGATATAATTAATGATGATTAATAATAAATAGATAAAATAAATAATGAATTTCAATTAAAATCTGAAGAAATGGTTTAAAAACAAAATCAAGATAAATCAAATATTCTTACAGCCAATAAACTTCATTCAATTTCATAATTATAATAAGAAATGAAAACGGATGATACAATTAAAATATAATCAAAAAAGAATTTATTAGATAAAAAATAAGAATAATCAATTTAACAGAATAAATTAATCCATTAAAAGAGAAAATAAAATAGTTTTTTGGAATAGGAAGAAAATGAGATAGATTAAGATGAAAAATAGTTTAAAATATTAATGTCTTAAAAGAAATAGCAATAATAATAGGATAAAGAGAAAAAAAGAAGAAAGTTAAAAGCTAGGTAAGAAAAATAAAGAAAGTTAGAAGAAGAATAATTTTAGTAGAAATTAATATAATAAAAATAATAATAAGAAATTTTAAAATAATAATAATAATTGATTGAATTACAAAATTAATAATTATTAAATAAATAAAAATATAAGATAGCTACTAAATAATAAAATAATTAAGTTATTTTAGATAGTAAACCTATAAAAGGAGATAATTTTATTCATTTACAAAAATAATAATCATAAATCTAAATATTAAATTAATAAATTGATACGGAATTTTCATTTTAATAGATTCTATCAAAAGTTGAAAAGGAAGAGAGATAAGGATAAAAATAATTAAGAAGTAATAATAAACATGTCAAAAATACTGATTTAAATTTCTTTTAATTAACAGAAAGTATATATTTTAATAATAATAATTAGAATAATAATAAAATAAGATTTCCTTATAATCTTAAGATTTATTTGAAGCTATTAAATAAGAGATTAAAGAATGTGATTTAAATAATTACACTATTAATTTGTGTTAATTATGTTAAAGTGATGTTGTATATGAAATAAATGATGATAATTGGTATCTAATAGGAATAGCATATGGATTAAAGTATAAAAATTAATTAATTATTACAAAGGAGACATTTTTAAAATCTTTTGAACACTGTACAATATCATTTCAAAAACTCTAAGATATATACATCATTTAATAAAGAATAATAAGTTTGTCTCACATTTGGAGATTAATTTGAAATTGAAAATTTAGAAGAAATTCTTATCTATTATAATAATCAAACAATCCCTAAGAATTCTTAATTTTTAAGGATTCCTTAAAAAGTAATTTAAATTATTAATATTTTATCTAGATTAGAGCTAATTTTGCTCAAATGAAAGTTGATTTGAACTAACATAAATTTATGAATTTTAGTTTGAATGCAGCAATCAAAAATTAAGAAAACTATAATGGATTTACTGTAGTAGAATAATATATTAAGATTTCAAATGATTTCGATTACTCTTAATATGGAAGTATCTTATATCCTGGATAATCTATTCCATATAAATTGAATGTATAATCTAATGGAATAGAAAATATGTAATTGGATTTGAATCCATAAATATATGAAAAAGTCTTAGAAAACTTTTTAGCAAAGAATTATTTGCAATAGATTTAAGTTACATATAGAGACAACTTAAATAGTAATTTTTTAGTGGTAGATAATGATGAAATCATAGAAATTGAGATTACAATATAAAAATGAACTAAAGTAGTCTATGATACACATATTAATATTTATGAATTAAATTCTAGTAAATTACATCTAAAAATCTATAGCTTTAGTAGAACATTCTGAATCTAAATTCTTTGATACATACTTATTATTATACTTATTGAATATATTTTCATAATTATTATTTTAATATGATATTAAACTTAAAATTGAGAATATCAAAAGTAATTAGTTTTTCTAATTTCATAAATATGTAATTAAAATTATCAGTTAAAAAAGAAACTATTTTCATCAAAAATTATTGATGAAAATTTTATTTTTTGTATCATTATAGTTATTAGTAATATATTTTAATTTAATAATAAAAAAATTACATTTAAAATTAATAAGAACTATTAATATTTATAAGTAGAATTAGTAAAAATGGATGAAATTCTAATTAATTTGATCATAATATATATATATATACAGGTCTAACATATAAACATATATTTTCATTTAAACAATTTTTTTAATTGATGTAATTATATCGAAGTTTGTTATTGATTACACTCTTATTCTTCTTGATTTAGATCAATTCCATACGATTGATATTTTTGTTAATCATTTAGATCTTATTTTAACACATCAATAACTCTTTCAGTCAAGAATGTCAAAGATGGCAACATTTATGATTAAGGGATTAAAAATTCTTTAATGTTGAGTTCTTTTCTTAAAATAAGTAAAAATATTACATTTATCTTGCTTATTTAGCTAATTATAAACGTCTATAAACATTTGGATCAAGTGGTGCTGCATCTTCAATAATTGGTTTTTCATGTTATTCAGGTTATTCAAAATGAGCGGTTTCTTATTCATCCATCATTAATGAAGCCTTTCTTTCTGTACTTAGAACAGTTACAAATTTATAATAATTATTATGGTTGATATAAGAATATAAAAGAGTTCTAATAATATTAGATGAATATAATAAACCTGCCATTTATAGTTGCTGAGACTAATTTTTGAGAAGCAATTCCATGAATAATTTTAGATTATTTAAGATCTAAAATTAATGCTTATTCATTATGATATTAAATAGCAATTAAATTATCATTAATTTTACTAATTGATTTTGCTTTACCAAATTAGGTTACAATCTATTTTTTGATATCTTAATAAATAGTAATTGTTCCACCATTACAAACTAAAACACCAAATTAATAAATATGAGCAACTTCAGGGAATGTTTAATCTAAAGGTTACTCTTTAATAATATTATTATTTTTTATATTAATATGTAATATACTAATAGATGTAACTATTATAATTGTTTATTCATCTTTAATATAGCTTGTTAATATTTTTGTTCCTTTATATCCATTACCTCTAAATACACAATTCCAATTAAATTAACCTTTATTTTACTTAATTTATCTCCATAATCTAATTTCTCCATTTCCCCATGTTATTATTGAATTATTACCTATATCCATTCCTTCAATTTCATAATCAATTGTTGTTAATAGATTAAATTCAAAATTATTAATATTTTCGAAAATTGAAAGTGTTTACTTAAATTCAGAACTTAAAACAACAATTAAAAATCTATCTAATATTGCAAACTACAAATTAAACAAATACTACTACTTAATTAATGATTGTTCTATCTCTTTTATATGAATCTTCAATATCAGATATATAATTTCTTTAATATATTGGAATTGTATGTAATAAAATACCTTATGTAGGATTAATAACTTATAAAGTTCCATTTATTCCTTAAGTAATTAATTTATTTTAATAAGTAATGAAACTATTAGGTTAAACATGATGAATTCCTTAATAAAATGGTAATTTATTTTAACCCATTAAAGAAATCTATTTAATTTAATTGATTCCTTTTATATTAATAATAAGATTATCATCAGTATTACACATAGCTATAATTTCACCTCCTTATCTTGGAAAGAATGCCTTTCTAGCAACTCTCAAATGCCATTATACTATGACACCTTCCTAACCAGCAGAATATAGTGATGCTCCTGCAAATATTAATGTATTAATTTAATGAGCATGCCAATGATCTTATTAAACAATAATACCAGTTGAAAATTACAATAAGATTAATTAACCATTACTTAATCCACAAGCTAAAAGATCTTAATCATCATCTAATTACATAATAGTAATTGAATGTCCAAATTTTTTAAGAATTTTATCTTCATTATTAATAACATGAATTTATTTATCATCTGCTATAATTAATAATTCTTTGTATCTTGAATATTGAATATAATTTATATTAGTAAATTATTATGCATCATATATTTTAGAACAAGTGGTTCCTACTCTTACAATATTATTTCCATCATAAGCAATAAAATGATCATTATGAAAACAAACATATTTAAATACCTTTCCTTTATGTTATTTACACTATAATTATTTCCCATCTACAGAATAAACAAGAAATTAAGAATTATTAGTCAATACATATATGTCTCCATTAATAGCAATTGTTTAAATTTATTCACCTACATTGATTCTATTATTCATTTTCATTGTATCTTTTTCTAATATTAACAAATCTTCACCAGAATAAGTGTAAATAAAGGAATCATAACAAAATAATTTATGTCCCAATTAATCACCAAAATTAATCATAATTAATATAAAAATATTCAAGAACAATTATTTTAGTTTAACAAAAGAAAATGATTAATATGAATCTATAAATATAGTATAAATTTAATAAGGAGAATATAGAATATAAATATTCATTATTTTATCCATTCTAATAATTTAATTGTATCATCCCATCTTTAATCAGTAGATTTACAATTTAATAATACAATTATATATGAATTATTATTATCCTAATAATATTCTACAACACAAGGTCCAGCTTCTTTTGTTTGACCTGTTTTAACTCCTTAAAATCCATTATCTAATAATTTATTTGTATTTTCCCAAATTATTTCTTTAATGTTACCAAATTTATCTATTATTTCACTAAAATATATTTTAGTTTTAACAATATTAGCAAAATTTTCATTTTATAATGTTTAATAACATAAAATTCCAATATCTAAAGCAGAAGAATAATTAAATTTATGATATAAACCTAATTAATATTATAATAATAATACCATGTGGATTCATATATTAAGTTGATTTTAGACCAAATTCTTTTGCACAATTATTCATTTCATCTATAAAATTGATTCCTATATTTTATTCAAAATTGTATTTTAATGTAATGGCAGCATCATTTCCTGAAGGAAGCATAAGCCCATAAAGAAGATCTCTTATATTTAATTAATCTCCATTTTATAATTATGCAGAAGTACCACCTATTATTTCTGCCTATATATAAATAGTTTAATACTGCTTCTGGTACTGTAAAATAAGTATTATCTAAATCTAAAGATATTAATGAAATGAATTTAAGAGATAACCAACAAGTCATAATTTTAGTTATGGATGCTATTTAACTTTTAAGTTTTTCATTATAACCAGCTAACATAGATCCATCTTTTCCATTTATAATACACCAACTCTATGCAGTAATAGGTGGACCAAAAGGATTAGAAGGACATAATGGAATATGTATAGGTAAAATTCTTTTATTTCTTTTAATGGCTGTTTAAGGTTGTTAAGGTTTTTTCTGTTTTTAATGATTAATAGAATAATCAGAAGTGTAACTGAGCTATTAAATACAAGTATTTGCTCTAGAATTTTTCTTAGTGAATATGTGGAATTATTTTGTGTCAATTGACATAGTATTGGATTAAGGAAAATTGATTGGATCATAATTTTAATATGAGGAGATTTAAGATATCTTACGTAATTGAATCTTTTCTATTAGTGATTTATATTGATTTATGTACTTTTGATTGAATCTGATATAGATTTATTTGTGAGGTCAATTTATTTATTTAGTTTTTGAACAGGGGAATTTTGTATTTATAGTCTATAATCTGGAGTATGATGATTAAGACGAAGAATATACTATCTAGGAGTGATGTTATCAATTTTCATTTAATATAAAATATGCTAAAATTTGAGGCATTCAAGAAATAATAAAGATTAATAGAGAGATCACCTTAATTTATTGTACAATAGTTATTGTAGAGAAAGATTGTGTTTATACGTGAAAACTTTAGTTCTAAAGAGAATTTTATGATTCAAGTAATTATGTGATGATTAACAACTTAAGAAAGAAGAATCATAAGAGATTATTTATCTGAAACCAGAATGTAGTGATCATGTGATGAATGAATTGACTAGAATAGCAATGTCAGAAATTCCAGAAAACGAATAATTAGAGTATCATATAAGAGCATAATAATTATTGGATTACTTTACATAGAATTAGTATATTAGCAACTATTATTTTATAGGGTATAAATCTAATACACAACAGTTTTATTTCATAAGATTAATTATGCATTAGCATTGAGAAAATATGGTATGATAGAAGAAGTGATCAATTTATTACTTGATAGTGATTAAATTCTCAAAATTAAAGGGAAACAATTGAAAAAGCAACCACTTGATATATAATTATTAGCTAAAATTGTATAAAATAAACTTATGCGATTGCGTATCATCTTTTAATGCACTTTATTATTTTCAGAAAGCAGAAGGTAATATTATAAACTAATATAATAGAAACAAATAAGCATTAGAATTAGCAAAAAGTGCATTAAAATAATTAAAAGTTATCTTTGATACTACCATCAAATTATGTTAGTAAATGAATCTAACTAATTTAATAAATAAAAAATAAAGAGCTAATTCAGAAATGAGTCTTGCCACTATAACATCATAATAAACATAAAAATTATCTTACAGTTAAATTGTTGAAATGGTATTCAAAGAAATATTAGTACTTATTAAATGTTCAATGCCATAATCATAATTTGAAGATAAAAATACTTAAATAATTAGAAGTTATCAAAGTAGAAGTTAATCCTTAGATAAATATAGTGAATAAATTTAAATTAGCAACACTATAAATTAGAATAATAAATTATATCCAAATCTTAATGATAATCATCCTATGTTATAAATGTAAATTCTAGGTTTAATGTAAATGACATAAGTAGACATAGAAGAATTATATCCTATTAATAATCCTGAAATGGTTGTTACAGAGGAAGTAATACTTGAATTGATTATGCTTGCTGGATTAAGTTTTTATAGTATATCAACAGAATTAAGATTTATTAATTCTAATTTTGATAATAGATCTAATCTTGAAATTTGGTTATGTAAAAGTCTCGAAATCTATTATACTTATGTTCCTCATATGTCATAGATTTTTAATTAAATTTATTAAGTTTACAAAAAACTCTATGGTGTAGATAAATAAATGATACCTGAAGATTAAGAAATTACACATTTAACAAAATTATTAAGACCACACTAATTTAATAATAAAGCTACATTAGCTAATAAAGTAGTAATAGTAATTAAAGTACCTGATGGTCCAGGATCTATAATTAAACATGCTAATACTCAATAAAAAACAATACCATCTAATAAAACAAGCAAAAAGTATTATATATAATATATATTATAGACATTTATTAACATAAGTTGAAGATTAAGAAGATACAGGAAGATCTCCTAGTAGATTATTTTTAAAACCAACTAAATCTTAATAACCATTAGAAATAAAATAAAGAGTTGAGTTTTTAATGAATCACATATTAACTCAGTAAGCAAAATTAAGTAAAGAGAAGATGAAAATTATAAAGAGTCGTGTTAAACCTGATCTTAGTAATGGTAATGTTGGTATGACTCCCTCTACAAATACTACTAATAATACTACTTAAAATACAACATAAAATTCAGCTAAATCACCACCTAAATAATTAAGTCGTTCTCTCTCGAATTCTCGTAAGGCTAGTCAATGTATAGTACCTGCTTAATTAAATATTCAACAAGCATTGCATTAAACAAGAACAGCATAATTAAAGTATAGATATCGAAATTAATTTAACACTTTGCCTATTGAAGAGAGTCCCACATAATTTAGTAGTACAAGAAAATAAGGAACTCTAGATTCTGCAAAAAAACAATACCAAAATAAATATTAATTAGTACTTTAGTAAAAGTTACAGAACCTCAATTGATATTATAATTATAATATTATAACTGATAGGTAATCATTTTTCTAATGGAACTCTTAAATTTCATAATATTTATAACAATTCTCTTAGGTAAGTATAATCATTTTTTCATTTTATAAAAAGGTTTCATTTGAAGTATTATTTATTAGAATTTAATATGTAAATTTCAAAATACAAAAATATTTTATCATTCTTATTTTGTACATAAAGTAAAATAAATATTAATTACAAATCTTTTTTTTTAGTATTAACTCAATCAAAATAATTTTTACATCATAAGAATGAGAATATACAATTATATAAATTAATAATATTAGTATTAAAATATAATTTTAAAATAATAAAATATTATTAAAGAAAATAATTACTAATAAGAAAATACAAGTATATAAAAATAAATAGAAATATAAATAATACTTAATATTATCTTTTATATCTTACTTAATATACATATCATTTAATGTTTTCATTTCTGAACCAAGGAATGAATGCACTTACTCTTTTTTATTAAATATAATATTTAGGTCTCTTTCTTAAAATGTGTTTTTCCATTTCTGGAATTGAATAAAATAAAAATAAAGATTGCATTATGACAGCTCCTATTATTGTAAACCAATATTCAAAGCCAAATGATAATGTCATAATATATAAACCCCACCAAAACATACATTCACCGAAATAATTAGGATGTCTTGAATATTTCCATAAACCTTCATCAATAAATTCTTCTGTCTTTCTAGATCTCCATGGAAATAATTATAAATCTGCAATAGTCTCTATTGTTAAAGCTGAAAATGCAAATATGACTCCAAAATAAAAGACAAATGGATTATAATCCTGATCACTATCAAATAAGGCATAATAAGTTGGATATAAGCCAAAATAGACCATTAATGTAGGTCCCACATGTAATCCTAAGTAACTGAATACCCAATATATAAATTCATTGTTTAATTTTTTTCTAAATACTGGATACCTAAAATCTTCATATGTTAATCCTGGCCAAAATGATAAAAAATTATAATTATGTCTAATAAAATAGGCAAATGGCACAATAATTACCCATATATTGGGTTGGTATGGAGTTCTAAATACCCAATAAATAATTAAATAAAATCCTGGAATTTACCAATAGAAATCATAAATAGATGTATTACTAATAATTGAAATAACATTTACTTATATCTGTATGATTGAATAAAAACAATAGAAGTAGCAATTAAATCAACTACAAATGTTACCATCAATACATTTTTGATGTATTATTCTACAAAGAGTGTTAATGGTATCCTAAATATATTATTAATAATACCATAATGCAGTAATTATAGCATATGGATAAAATACTATCCAACATGATTAAGAATATGTATAATGAGTAGGTTTTTACATTAATATTAATAATTAAGAATTCTTAATTATTTATTATTTAATATTATAATAATATCATTTTTTAGCAATTCTTGGTGGCCAAAACTAAGTTAAATTTTCAGCTGTTCCCAAATACTTTTTTTCTAATTAATCTTAAGGAATAGCTTCCTTTAATTTTTCTAATGTTTTCTTAGTTAAAAAAAATTTTTAGATTTGCTTTCATCATCCATAAATGCAGCACCAGCTTTCCAAGATAAATCAACTCCTGTTGATGGATTTAGTACATACATTCTATGTAAACATCCAACAAAATTAAGAGCCATAGTTTTTATTATCTCCCCAAGTCCAGAAGGTAATCCAAAAACACCAATATCTTTAGTATCTATAATACAAATCCAATTTTCAACTTTTCCTGGCATCATCATATGTTTCTTGACAAATCCCAAAAAAAATGATAACACTTAGATCATAAACTCTTTTGGATACTAAAATTAGTAAATTTTAATACTTTTTTCTAATCTACTCTAAATGCTTCTAAATAAATGACAGGTCTAAATTAATAATCTCTTCCAAAAGTATATAAGAATCCAGCTTCTAAAAACTCCTACATTTATTTATTCAATGTATGCATATTTGGATTAACTCTCCAAGCTAAATGAAGTTATAATCTCTATAAAATATTAAAAAATTATGATTACCTCAATACAATCTTTGATCTTGAATTTACCATTATACACAATTTTAAGTGTGTCTGTTTAAGTCCATCTAAATAAATATATAAATATATATAAATACCCATCTGGTAATTTTATTCCTTTCTTTTAAATCTCTTCCTCTAATAATTTTATATGTTGCATCTCAAATTAATCATATTGAACATCCCCTCCAAATATCTTTCTATATTGCTTATCTTTTTCTGTTTTTCTGATATATAATTCTATATTATAACAAATAGTAAATACAATCATGTTATATAGCCATAGCTTCAGGTGGACATTGTAAATAAGAATATTCTGATTAATCCATATATATAATTTTTAATTAACAGAAAATGATAGTAATGAAAAGATCATTTTCTCATCCAATAAGAAGAATTACTACTTTTTATAAATCAACAAGATTAAGATCAGAATCCTGGATTCCATCACCTATCAGAGTTTCAATAAATTAGTTTTCTATATAAAGAAGATCCCTTGAATTTCCTAATTAAAGCTAAAAATTAAATTCCCATAAGTATAATCATGTGTATTTGTATTGTTAATTTTATAGATTGATAATTGGAATGAATAATTGAAAAAAGAATTGGCTAATAAGATAAATGAAATTGATGTAATTAATAAAAAGACTTATTTAGAATTTGAAAAAGAATATCATATTATCATTAGAAACAATAGAAAAATAAGAAGCAATAATTTTAGAATGGCAAAAGAAATATTAAGAATAAGAAAAATAACATAATAGAGAAATAGCATAATTAAAAAGTAATCTAGATAATTCAATATTTGATGATCCTTAAATAGATATAAATTAATAACCGAATGATAATAGTCATAATCAAATAGTAGATGATTTATAAATTATTTAAGAAGAAAGTGAATATCCTTAAATTAAAAGTCTAAATTAGTCTGTTGCATAAAATTTTAAATTTTATGAAATTATAAATGCTCTCAATAAGTTGAATTTGGATGAATCACCAATTATTGAATAACTAGATATAAATGAATCTTACATAATTTAAAGAATCAATAAAATAATAAATTATACTCATAAATTAGAAACTGAAATTGATGATTGGAAATGCAATTATTGGAATCTTGAAAAGTAACTCAACTCTTAATTAAAAGATAATTTTATTTAATAAGGATAATCTTAAGAAATTGAAATTGAATTTGATTTTGATAAAAATTAATTAGTTAATGCTATTTAACCAAATAATAAAAGATCATTATAGGCAGAAAACTCTGCCTTATAATAAGAAATAAAAAGATTATAAGAATTAAATAATTAATTATTGAATTAATAGAAGAGTCAAACAAAATAAGTTTTGGAATCTCTAATAAACAAACAAAAAAAAACAAATAGAAAGAAGAATTTAACTCATATTCCAGAACCTGCAAATAAACATTTCACTTAAGTTTCAACTCATCATACAAATAGTCATAACAATACTCATAAGAAAAGTCATCCTACACAATAAGGATCTCCAAATTAATAAAGAAATAATCAATAAATAAATTCTTATTTTAGTCATTATTTTTAATAACAAAAAGGACAACCTACATAACATTACTCTCCAATAATTTTAACTAAAGTTTAATAGTTTGCAACTAAATAATAATTAGGAATAAAATATCTTAAAGATACGTCAATGGATCATTATTATAATGTGAATGTATATTAGACACCAATTATAGTTAAGTAATCTAGCTTGAGTCCTTATTAAAAATCAGGAAACAAATTTATTTAATTTTGAATTTTTATATTATCTTAAATTAATTTGAATTTATATATATTTAATTTATAGATAATTACATAATAGATGAGAGTAATTCAAATAAATAGAATACTATCTCTTTGAAAATTACCTATATAATTCTTAATTAGTAAAAATGGAATAAGATTTAGAATTTATATAATTCATATTTAATTAATTTAATAATTTTAAGTTCATAAATAGATTAGAATTAAAATTAAAGTAAATGAGCCCTTTTTTTGTTAATATATTAAATAAAGTAAAATTAAGAAAGTACATAACAAATCTATCAAATTTATTAAAATGAAATAATATAATAATGAATATATCAAAGTCATAAGCAATATTAATAGTTTATCTCATTAGGTAATTTTAAAGTCATCATAAGAAGAATAGCCTAAATTCTCTTATGGCTATTATTCAAAATATAGAATTCCTGAAATATTATAAATTTTAATTAATATGAACAATCGATTACTATATTACAGCATCTCTGATGTCTTAGTTTGTCTTGTGATTGGAGTAGTAAATATATTTCAGAAATCCTGCTGTTATGGATTTGCCATTTCATTTCTTGCAGAGTCTATTTTGATGATTGCTTTTATTGTTTTGCTTCAAAAAAACTTTTTAAATCCCTTGATCAGAGATTGTTACTTAATAATTTCATGTATTTTATGCTAAATTTTGCAAATTGAGTTCTCAGAATAAAAAGACTCTCCTGTATTTACTATAAATATTATTAGGAATATATACTCTTCTTTATCATAAGATTATTTGTACTTATAACAGTTATTTAAAGAATACCATTTCGAATCAGCATTTTTATTATTATTTATATCTACTTATGTATAAGATTAAGGTTTTATAGAAATATATTTCCTTATCTTGGTTTAATATTTGTACCTTTAGTAATCAAAATAGATAAGCAGCAATAAAATCTTTCTAATTTAATTACTGATTTTTTCAAAGAGACAATTACATATCCTATATTAATAATAGATGCCTAATCAAAACAACCTTTATTTCATACTAATTAAATTGAATCTGATTTTAATTATTCATTTAATAATCAAAAGAACTTCATCAATACTCTATAATAATTTTAAGATTCTGCTCATAAATCTTTAAGTTAGATTTTCGATGAAAAAATATTACTAACTAAAACTGGAGATCTAGCTTAATATTGTAAACTTTAAGTAATTTCTAATGAAGATTATTAATATATGGATTCCCCTTAAAATAAAAAGATTTCAACATTTATTCATGATGAAATTAATGAAGATAAATAAGAATTAGTTGTTTAAAGTCCTAAAAGTTAGATTGATACTCCTTAAAAAATAAAAAAAAGTAAATTTGGATAATTTAAAGATAGTCAATATCTTTTAGATAAAATTAATGAATTAAAATAAAAAAAATTAAATATTTAAGTCTAACATTGCATTTGGAATTATAAAGAAGCTTATATGATTTAATTAAAAGATTTAAGAAATCAATAAATGATAGAAATATTGAATGAAGAATTAGAAGAAAGTAAAAGACAAAATGAAAATAAGGATTAGATTTTAGCCACAGTGTTCCATGATTTTAAAACTCCAATTAATGGTATTTCAACTATTGTGGAGGCTATGGAAGAGAAATTTGAGATTAATTCATAATAGAAATATTATTTAAGAATAATTAAGAAAAATGTATATTTGATGTTGTATATGATACAAGATATTTTGGATTTCGCCAGAATTCAAAGGAATTAATTAAGGTTAAGTATCAGTGATTTTTATTTAAATGAAATAATTGAAGAAGTAGTTGAATTGGTGGCAATATAAGCTGAATAGAAGGGAGTTGTGATAACAACAAATTATGATCTACCGACTTACTAAATTTATAGTGATCCAAATAGAATTAAATAAATCTTAATGAATTTTATTTCTAATTCATTGAAATTTACTGAATCAGGATCTATAACAATTTCAGTGACTTCCCATCAAACAGATAAATCATAACATATTATTCGAACTGGTTCATCTAAAAATGTTTTAAACTAATAACAAAATTAATAATCTATAGGGTAATTGAGAAAATAACTATCAGGAATATCAGTAAAGTCTATAAATGGATCTAATAGAATGATTTATACTATAACAATAGCAGATACAGGTTGTGGGATATCTGAAAAAATCAAGCCAAAGTTATTTAATATGTTTGCAACATTCCCAAGTAAGGAAGTTTAGAATAAATGTGGTACAGGAATTGGATTAATGGTCTGTAAGAAACTAATTAAATTATTGGGGCCATCTGAAAATATAGATCTATGGAGTGAATAAAATAAAGGAACCAAAATGTCATTTTAAATATATTCTCGATTATCAGATGATCCAAAAAGATCTCCAAATTATATAAGTGTATTCAAATAAGAAAATAGCTAAAAGAATTTTAATATTGATAATCAATCTTAATATGATGAATAACACTCTATCCAATAAACATTTGTTCGTTCTTCATTATTATATGTTTATTAAAGATCAGTAGATAAACAAGATGCTATTATTGATTTTGATTTGCATCCTGAATATGAAGATATTAATGAATAGAAATTCCATAATATTAATTACATGAAGAACTAAAGATCCCCTACAATTGGGAAAATAAAAAATAAAGAATAAATACTTGATGATTCATAAGATGTAATTGATCCAAGAAATCGTTTATAAAAGATATTAAAAAATAAACCAAATTTCTCCATTTTAATTGTTGATGATCAACCATTTAATGTAATAGCTTTGAAATTACTTTTATAAGATATCTCCTCAAATATCACATTTTTAGAGGCTTATAATGGTTAATAAGCTATCAATAAATTAAAAGGTTTCTAAAAATAAAAAAATATCAAATACATATTTATGGATTTATTGATGCCAATAGTAAATGGTTGGTAGGCTACATAAATGATTAGAGAAATGGTATATTATACAATTTATGTTAGATATAAAAAAATGAAGTAGATGATCTTAAAATCATAGCAATTTCTGGTTATGATGATGAAAATGAACAAGAAAGATGTGGAAATATTGGATTTGATGCCTTTATTACTAAACCTGTAAAATTGGAAATGATTGCTGAAGTATTTGTTTAGTTAGAGAAAGTTTGAAATTAAAATTTTGTAATATTACTGATTATATATAAATTTATAACAAATAATAAACCAAATATTATTATAATTATTTTGTTTATATTATTGTTAAGAAATTAAGTATATATTTGAAATTCCACAATAAAAGATATTTATTAATTAAGATGTCTTAGAAAATCTTTGAAAAGAAAGACGTAATAAAATTATATTTGGATCAAAAAGGAGATGTTGATTATTCAAAATCCAAGAAAGATGGGATGAATTGAAAAAATCAAATTCAACTTAGACAATAAGCATTTTACTTAACAAATAATAGAGAAAGTTAAAAAACTTACTCAAGAAGATTAACTAAGACTCTTAGACATCATGATTGCAATTATGATAGCTCAGTTGGTATTGCTGCTACAAGACCTGAGGATTATGATTTCTTCCTCTTTTATTTAGAACCTTTTATAAGAGAATATCACAAAATTGAAGGATAAACTAAGTAAGAACATGATTGGATTACCCATTTAGGTGAATATGTTCTTACAAAAATTGATCCAAAACTAGAAAAAGTTTCAATGAGAGCAAGAGTTGCCAGAAATGTAGCTGGATACAATTTACCTTTATCAATGGATAAAGATGAGAGAATCAAATTTGAAAACTAAATGGTTGAAGTATTTGAAAAATTTGGTTACCCTGGAAAATATTATAGTTTAACTCCAGGACATAAAAATTTAATTTCAAATTAAGAAGCTGATGTTCTTAGAAGTAAACACTTCTTGTTCATAAGTATGACACATGATAATTACTTAATGTCTAATGGTATAGCTTCTGATTGGCCACAGAATGGAAGAGGTATTTGGATCAGTGAAGATGAAACTAAAATGGTTTGGATTGGAGAGGAAGATTAATTGAGAATCATATCTATTGTCTAAGGAAATGATCTTGGTAAAGTAGATTGAACATTACATGAATTATTAAAAGAGTGGATTAAAGTTTGTAGAACGTCCTACTTATGGTATAATTACGATATGTCCAACAAATATGGGAACAGGAAAAAGATAAATTTATATTATTATTTATAATACTTTTTATTCTTAAATTTGAAAAATAATATTTACTTATCTGTAATCTATTTTAGTAAAATTCTCAAATATTACAAAAGATGGGAAGGATTAAGCTAAATTAAAAGATATTGCTAAATCATTAGAATTATAAGCAAGAGGTGTTGGTGGAATAATATTCAAATATGGATAGTGAAGGAATAGCTGATATTCACCATCTGACAGAGGCAATTGTTACTAAAAGATTGTATGAAGGATTAATCAAACTTTATGAAATTGAAAAGAATGCCGCTAATGAGAAAGATAGATAAAATTGTTGCAATACATTTTGAATTATAATAATAGAACAATTAGATTATTTATTTTATTCTCTCAATTCTATTTTTATTAAATTTTATATATAAAAAATCTTCATTATTATTATTATAATTTAGATTTTTTTTATTTAATTTTAGTATTAATTATTTCTTATAATCTTTTAAGTTCTTTTTCCATTTAACTAATTTTTAATTTTTGTTATTTTGTATTTTATTTGCTTTTACTCTTTTTTTTTTTTGTTTATTCATTATTATTCACCTTCTATTACATTATTTGATTAAATAAATTATCACATTCAATTTATTCTTAACTTTAACATTTTAATTTCTCCATTAAAATATCATTTTCTTATTTTTATTTTTATAATTCTATTTTTAATGTATCTAACTCTCCTCCCATTTATTTTTATATTTTTTCATTTGCTATTTTCAATTATTCTAATTCTTATTTATAATTGTTTAACAACCCTAACACATTAGTTCTACTTTAGGATAATTCATTTTAAGACATATCAACTTATATTAATTAGTTATGCATAGATAATAAATTTTGATAAGAAGCTTCAAGTTCAATCTTTTCTTATTGAATTTGATCATTTTATTACTATTTATTTTCTAATTGTTATTACAATTAAGCTTTTTCATTAACTAAATTATTAAACTACTATAAACATTAATCTTCCTATTGAATTGTACTCATAAGTTTAATTCTTGCCTTCTCTCCAAAAGATTAGACTTTTTATTCAAATTAAGATGATAATTCAATTTGTTATAATTATAATTTTTGGTTTAGTCTTTCCTAAAAATCAAGATTTATGTTTTGCATTTATAATTAGATTTATTATATTTATTTCTTGATTTAATTATTTGAATCTTATAATGATTAATTCCTTTATTAAGTTAATTAAATTAGTTTATCATAATTTGTTTATCGATCAGTGCTATTATTAATTATACCTCTTGATTATAAATAATCATTCAATTATTGATCAATCTGTTGCATAACTTCATGTGTTTAATCAAAATTTGACATATTCTATGTAAACATTAAGTTTATTCAAAATTTTATTAAAATTTAAAATAATAAGAAAAAATAATCATTCAAAATTAGGATTATTGTTAATTTGTTTGATTTTGAGTAAATGAGATTTTCTTATACAAAACTCTTTCCTTTTTTTAAGATTTTCATCCTTTTCTTTCTTAACTTCTTGATTTATCTCAAATTTAGGACTTTAAAATGAATTCATATATTATTATATTTTGCCTCTAAAAGTTTTTGGAATAGAACTATTCTCAGATGATGCATCTGTACTACATCTCAAAGAAGTCATACTCATTCTTTAAGTTGTGCCTCCTTTATACGGTGAAAATATATGATTTCCTTTTCCAAAAGTAATAAAAGGATGTTCCAAAGCCTCATCCGATGATAATCTAAATTTACTATCTTTACTTAGTGTCCTCTTTAAAAAATCTATACAATTTTCAGAAGCATTCAAATTGATTAAGCTAATTCTGCCATCATAATTTTTTTATACTAATTCATCATAATTACTAGAAGCAAATGGTTCCTTTCCTGTTAATGCAAGATATGCAATAATTCCAATACTATAAACATCTACCTTAAGATCATATTTTTTGTCTTATAAAACCTCTGGTGCTACATAACCAGGTGTTCCACATCTATTATATAAGTACTTTCCTTCTTTAGTAAATTTTTCTGCCAATCCTAAATCAATCAAAGTGATAGTGTCAAATGCATCTATTTCTTTTAGCAATATGTTTTATGGTTTTAAATCTCTATGAAAAATACCTTTTGAATGCATAAAACTAATTGCAGTAATGATTGGTTTTATTACTTCTGCTACTTAATTTTCTTCTAAACCATATCTACTAAATGAATGATGAAGTTCTCCTCCTTAATGTAAATCTGTAATAAAAATGATATGTTGTTTGTTCTCAAATACTTCATAAAGTCGAATGATATTTGGATGTTATAATAATCTTAAATAATGCAATTCTTTATTAATAGCTATAATTTCTGTTTCTTCTAACAGAATTCTCTTCTTTTCAAAGATCTTGGCTGCAAAATTTAGTTTATTTGTTTTATTTGTAGCTTAATAAACTTATGCTGCTATTCCTTGACCAATTTTCTTAACAATCTTATATGAAGAAGTAAAATCTAATTATATTGTTAAATTTTTAAAGGAATCTATCCATTCTTAAGTATCTCCATATATTTCTATTGTTTAATCATTCTTTTCCAAAACAAATCCAATCATCTCATTTTACTTAAATAAAATTTTCAGAAAGGAATTCACTAGACTGATATATTTCTATTATTGTTTTTAATTAATACTTGCTTAGAATATTAAATATGAGATTCTCCTAAAGTCAAATTTTTGGTTTTTGATTTATTTTATGTTTTTACAAAAAATGTTCTTGAGTTTTTTTACTTAAAAAGATTCTACAAATTATAACACCAAAGACTTTGTCCATCATTAAATACAGAGTCTCTATGCCTAATAGTTTCAGCCATGCTGTATTATTGGTATTACATAAACGATTTCGCTGAATTATTTGTAAGAAATTTAATAATCCATTATATCTTGTATCTATAAACATACAGATTCAAATTTAGATCAAATATATATGATTAACTATTCTAATAATGATACATATAACTCATTTTTTTTTAATTCACCTTTTATAATCTGCAATACCTTCCTTTTTGCTTTCTCAAAAGAAAATTTCAAATTTTCATTTAATCCTAAAATATGATTCCATATTGCAATCTTCAAATATTTCATTCAATTATTAGCATAGGTTGATTTTTTTAATATATCTTTATTCTTTGGTTGTTTTTATATTATATAATTCATTTTTTTTATTCAAATTAATCTCTATCCAGCTAATCTATTTCATTATTATTATAATATTGCTTCAAACTATGGTATTATTTTTTTAATTGAGAATAAAAGTTAATATTATCAAAAAAATATATTATGGATAAATAATTCAAGCTAGTAAATATTTTTAATACCGTAAGGAATAAAATGAAAATATCTTAAATTAATAATTTAATAAAACTTTAAATTACTATTATGGTTCCCTAAAATCCTTAAATTGACGCATTGTGAAGCTTTTCTGATATTGTCTAATATCATTAATTTTTTCTTAATAAAGAATCATTATCTCCATTTAAAAAAGACACTCTTTTTTTTAATGAATGAACCTGAATTTGATTATTTCAAGTAAAATATTGTTTAATAGTATTTTAAATAATTTAAGAAATAATATATATATCGTGTATTAGCATATGAAAAATCTCTGAAATCCAATTAAATAATGACAAAATTAACACAAAATCACNATGTTATAATAATCTTAAATAATGCAATTCTTTATTAATAGCTATAATTTCTGTTTCTTCTAACAGAATTCTCTTCTTTTCAAAGATCTTGGCTGCAAAATTTAGTTTATTTGTTTTATTTGTAGCTTAATAAACTTATGCTGCTATTCCTTGACCAATTTTCTTAACAATCTTATATGAAGAAGTAAAATCTAATTATATTGTTAAATTTTTAAAGGAATCTATCCATTCTTAAGTATCTCCATATATTTCTATTGTTTAATCATTCTTTTCCAAAACAAATCCAATCATCTCATTTTACTTAAATAAAATTTTCAGAAAGGAATTCACTAGACTGATATATTTCTATTATTGTTTTTAATTAATACTTGCTTAGAATATTAAATATGAGATTCTCCTAAAGTCAAATTTTTGGTTTTTGATTTATTTTATGTTTTTACAAAAAATGTTCTTGAGTTTTTTTACTTAAAAAGATTCTACAAATTATAACACCAAAGACTTTGTCCATCATTAAATACAGAGTCTCTATGCCTAATAGTTTCAGCCATGCTGTATTATTGGTATTACATAAACGATTTCGCTGAATTATTTGTAAGAAATTTAATAATCCATTATATCTTGTATCTATAAACATACAGATTCAAATTTAGATCAAATATATATGATTAACTATTCTAATAATGATACATATAACTCATTTTTTTTTAATTCACCTTTTATAATCTGCAATACCTTCCTTTTTGCTTTCTCAAAAGAAAATTTCAAATTTTCATTTAATCCTAAAATATGATTCCATATTGCAATCTTCAAATATTTCATTCAATTATTAGCATAGGTTGATTTTTTTAATATATCTTTATTCTTTGGTTGTTTTTATATTATATAATTCATTTTTTTTATTCAAATTAATCTCTATCCAGCTAATCTATTTCATTATTATTATAATATTGCTTCAAACTATGGTATTATTTTTTTAATTGAGAATAAAAGTTAATATTATCAAAAAAATATATTATGGATAAATAATTCAAGCTAGTAAATATTTTTAATACCGTAAGGAATAAAATGAAAATATCTTAAATTAATAATTTAATAAAACTTTAAATTACTATTATGGTTCCCTAAAATCCTTAAATTGACGCATTGTGAAGCTTTTCTGATATTGTCTAATATCATTAATTTTTTCTTAATAAAGAATCATTATCTCCATTTAAAAAAGACACTCTTTTTTTTAATGAATGAACCTGAATTTGATTATTTCAAGTAAANAGCTTAATAAACTTATGCTGCTATTCCTTGACCAATTTTCTTAACAATCTTATATGAAGAAGTAAAATCTAATTATATTGTTAAATTTTTAAAGGAATCTATCCATTCTTAAGTATCTCCATATATTTCTATTGTTTAATCATTCTTTTCCAAAACAAATCCAATCATCTCATTTTACTTAAATAAAATTTTCAGAAAGGAATTCACTAGACTGATATATTTCTATTATTGTTTTTAATTAATACTTGCTTAGAATATTAAATATGAGATTCTCCTAAAGTCAAATTTTTGGTTTTTGATTTATTTTATGTTTTTACAAAAAATGTTCTTGAGTTTTTTTACTTAAAAAGATTCTACAAATTATAACACCAAAGACTTTGTCCATCATTAAATACAGAGTCTCTATGCCTAATAGTTTCAGCCATGCTGTATTATTGGTATTACATAAACGATTTCGCTGAATTATTTGTAAGAAATTTAATAATCCATTATATCTTGTATCTATAAACATACAGATTCAAATTTAGATCAAATATATATGATTAACTATTCTAATAATGATACATATAACTCATTTTTTTTTAATTCACCTTTTATAATCTGCAATACCTTCCTTTTTGCTTTCTCAAAAGAAAATTTCAAATTTTCATTTAATCCTAAAATATGATTCCATATTGCAATCTTCAAATATTTCATTCAATTATTAGCATAGGTTGATTTTTTTAATATATCTTTATTCTTTGGTTGTTTTTATATTATATAATTCATTTTTTTTATTCAAATTAATCTCTATCCAGCTAATCTATTTCATTATTATTATAATATTGCTTCAAACTATGGTATTATTTTTTTAATTGAGAATAAAAGTTAATATTATCAAAAAAATATATTATGGATAAATAATTCAAGCTAGTAAATATTTTTAATACCGTAAGGAATAAAATGAAAATATCTTAAATTAATAATTTAATAAAACTTTAAATTACTATTATGGTTCCCTAAAATCCTTAAATTGACGCATTGTGAAGCTTTTCTGATATTGTCTAATATCATTAATTTTTTCTTAATAAAGAATCATTATCTCCATTTAAAAAAGACACTCTTTTTTTTAATGAATGAACCTGAATTTGATTATTTCAAGTAAAATATTGTTTAATAGTATTTTAAATAATTTAAGAAATAATATATATATCGTGTATTAGCATATGAAAAATCTCTGAAATCCAATTAAATAATGACAAAATTAACACAAAATCACATGTTAAATAATGGTTTATTGTATTATAAATATTCTAAGAATTAAGACACAAATTCAAGTGTAAATATTTTCACTATATTTTAAATTATCTTCGAATTATGATTAAATTTTCAGAAAATTAAGACTAAATCATATTTAAAATTTATTTTTATAGTATTTTAAATAATCTAAGACTTAAATATAAAATATTTACAAAATTACAAATAATGTAATTGTAGTATTATATAAACTTACAAGGGTGTTATTAGATAAATTATTTAATTATTAATAAGAAAATAATTCAAATAATTGATAACGTAATGAGAAATATGTAATATCAAATTATTAAATTTTTAAATGATAAGATAGTAAACTAATAATTCCAACATAAACATGAAAATAGGATAGGTTTCGAATTTATAAATTATATTGTTTTTCTATTAAGCATGATTCATGATAAATTGGAAGAAAGTTTTGACTTAAATTCGATAGATATTTACAAATAGAGAGAGAAAAAATATAATATTATAATTATTAATGAAATTTTTAAATATAATTGAAAGGATAGATATATTTGGTGTTCCAATTCCACTTTTAACTTAGGCTAATAATTAAAAATTTTAAAGCACTTTGGGTGGAATATTATCCATATTGTTAGGAAGCATAAGCCTAGCCTACTTTTTATACATTGTTGTATAATGGAGTAACAATTTAATTCCCCCAAATGTCAGTTCTAAATAGAAAACAATCAGTTATACAGAATTCTCATTTTCAAAGCCCCTAATCTAAATCACTTTATAAGATTTGACAAATGATATAGATCCTTTTAGAAAAACTAACAATATTATCACTCCACTTTTGTACACTATAATTAATTCAACTATACTTAAAAATCCTATACCCTTATTTAGCACTCCAGAGTATTCTTATCAAATAACTTTATCTAATGGTTCTTTAGTTCTTAATAATTTGGACTCTATTGATAATGAACATTTGCATATGAAATAATATTTAATTGTATTAACTCAGTGTTCAAATAGTTCATTATTAGATGGAGGCTATTGTGCTGATAAAAATATTATTGATGAATATTTATCAAAATTTCATGGACTCTTATTTTTAACTATAAGTTTAGGTCAAATAAATTAAATAACAAGAGAATTAGAAGTTTTCAATAAATAATATTATACTAGTTTTGATACAAAAAGTCCAATTTATTCATAAATTATGCTAAAATAATAAGAAACTATTATTGATGATGGGATATTATTTAATAATTATAAACGATACAATACTTTGAATAATTATGAAATGATTAACTAATAAATAGATAATTCCTTTGCTTCAAGGGTTTTTACTTATATGTCAGAGACTCCTTTAAATTTGGATAATTATGGCTGTTATTTATTTAGAATAGATAATATTTCAATAGTGGAAGAAGTCACGATGCCAAAATTAGGTTAAATTCTAGCTCAAATAGGATCTATTGTATAATTACTTTTTTTATTAAAATTTGCAGCAATATATTATAATAGCCAATTACTTGAAGATGAATTGCTTCATGATATTATATCAATGTATTATCCTGATGTAAAAGGATATTCACTAAAAAATTTTTTATAAAAATAATTTTTTTAAGAAGAGAATAACAAAAAATAACCTTCAATTCAAAGTTTGAACTCCATTCATAAAACTTTACTTCAAAGTGCACGGAAAAAATGTAGACTTAATAATATTATATATGAAATATCAAGAATTCAATTTATCATTTAACAATAATTTGGGATTCATATATTAAAAGCAAGCCATTTATTAGGAGAAAAATTTGAAAGTCATCATTTTTGTACATCAAATGAAAAAGAAACAAATAGATTCCTAGTCAAACCAATAGATTCTATTGATTTTCAAGAACAAATAACAAATAAAGAACCTCTAGAATTGCTTCTAAGACAATTTTGATCTAAAAATAAAAATATTATATCAAATTTTTATAAATGCTTTTATAAAAATCATTTTATTATCTTTCTAGTTTTAATCAAGAGTTGTTATTTACGATTCAAATTAAACCTTGTTTTTTGATATGCAATAGAGATGAGTTTATTCCCCTCTTAATTGATTAATATTTAATAAATTCAATCCTTATATTCATTAATTGTTGATGACAATAATAATTGCAATCAATTATTAAGCCAGACTTAAACTTAATTTTTTTTTCTGATCCTTTAATTCTAATATTAACTAATAAAGGATTAATTACCAAACTATGAATATTTATGGAATAATTTAATTTTATCTACATATTTAGGATAGAAGTACGAATTAATTATTTATGCATTATACTAGACCAAATATAAAATGAATCTATTTTTGAAAAATTTAGAGTTTGTATATAGTAGAATTGCGTATAATTTGACAGGCTAATTGTAATCTGCCATTGAAAAATTAAATAATAGATAAGAGGATCATATATTTGGAAATATATGGATAATTAATTAGATGGCTAATTCAAAACTATAATATTAGCTATAATTTATTATTTCAACTAAGGATTTTTATTTTATTAATAAGATAAATATGAAATTGATGAATTTATTATGAATTTTTACTATATGATTAATAATATATTCAAAAATTATATCTATTTAAATTTAATTATTCTAAATTTTTAGAGAAAATCAGAAATATTCTAGAGATTCAAAATCTAGTCAAAAAAACATAATATTAAAATAGTATTTCTACAAATATATTGAAGAAAATAAATAGATTATGTATTATTTTAATTTAGCTAAGTTGAAAATAAATTATATATAATTATTCGGATTAGATTAGTAAAGGTTTAATTTTTTTTACGGAAATTGAGTGAATAAAAGATTAACTTTATGGATTGATACTTTCAAAATAGAGTTATAAGATTATCTTTTAAATTTTAAATCAATTTTTTTCTAACCTGAAATTGTTAATAGTGACATATAAATAACTTATTTATTTATGATTATAAAAAAGATTGATATTGGAATCAAAATAGATTTAGAAATGATTATTGGATTGTCAGAAAAAATTGTTAGAAATAAAATATTTTGAATCTAAAATTGGAAAGAATTTAGAATTTTTCTCCAAAATAATAATAATATATATATAATTTTATTATAGAGTGTTTCAGCAGAATAATATTATAATTTGAAAGGTTAATAGAAATAAAAAGATTCATTCAGTGGGATGGACTTATTGTTAATTATTATATTCATCAACTTTTTTTGATATCTAATAGATGATGTAGCAAGCTGTTGCTAAACCGGTTAAAAATCCATAAAATATACTAAATAATCCAACATTTGCACCATAAAGAAATCCTAAAATTCCCTTAGTCCAATCATAAGACCATTTAAATTTTTATCTATCTAAGCAAAAATATCCAAATGAAAAAATCACTACAATAAATTATCCGCCAATAGTTAAATATAAAATAACTGTTAATATTCCTGAAGCTTTAACATTTTCTGAATATTTAGAGGCTGCGTCTATCAAAAATATAATAACTCCTGCAGCTCCCATAAAAAAACCTATATACATTTAAGTGTATCCTCCTTATTTATTGTAATCATTTGTATGAGCTTTTCTAAAACATGATATATAAATTAATTCACAACAATTTAAAAAGAGATTGATTATAAAAAATGCCAAAACCAATATTTCTAAGGTAGACTCAAATGTGCAAGCCATATATATTGTAGCAATTATCAATTATATAGTATCCATAATTTTAAATTGTATTTCTCTATCAAATACCTTGGATTCTCCAGTAAAGAAATATTCTTTTTCATAGTACAAGATATAGATATGAAAAACAAGCCATGCAACAACTTATGCACAAAATTCACCAACAGGATAAGTTCTTAGATCTCGCAAGCTAATTACAACAATAAAAAATATAATTCTACAAACCATTCCTATTGAAATATTAACATCTAGCCTTGAAATATCAGCAAGAGAAGATATTAATTAAAGTATTCCATCTATGATATCAAATACATTATTAATCGACATTTTATAAGAAAAATTAATTATAAAATGTAACAGAAGTTAAAAAAATTTTAAATTACTTATTACATAAACATTATTATTATTCAACAAATTTCAACAGTAAGTTTATAGGGGACTTTCTTTAATATATAAAACTATATAAATTTAACTCTCAAAATATTATAATTAATATCATTTAGATTTATAACATTCTAATCTTTAATTTATGTAAGTAATGTAGTTCTTAAATGCTGTTTAATTGTTGCATTTCATAATCAAATGAAATTAAATATTGTGATTATAATTAGAATATCATAAAAATGAATATAAAAATATTAAATAATCATTGCTAAACAAATAATAAAAAATAATTTCAAAGTTTTAATTAATCGATTATTAAAAACTATTACTAATAAAACCCTACAAAATCAATCCCTTCATATTCTATTTCGATTTAAGAAAAATCAACTACATAATCATTTTCATCGATTAATTGACTCTGTTATTAAACTTATTATTGATCTTCAATTTACAATACTTTTATATATTTAAAAATATTTACTTGATTTTTCTTTCATCTTTTAATGTAGCTATTAAATTTCGTCTTCTTTCATTTTAATTTTTTATTCCATTTCTTTTTCAAGTTAATCAATTATTTTGTTCAATTTTTCGATTTTTATCTAACAAGCTTATTAAAATTTCTCATATTCTATTTGTAAAGTTTCTAAGTTTTACTCTATATTCTAATTATCACAAAACTTCTTTAAATATATTTAATCATTTTCAATTATTTCATTATCATCTTTAACTTATTTTTGAAAGTCTAAAGGATTTAAATCTGAAATGGATTTAATTTTATTTGTAGCATTATTAATTTTTTTTAAATTTTCTTAAAATTGATGGCTAATTTAATTGGGTAAATCTCTCTAGCAATTATTTAATTTCAAAGTATCTATCAATTCATGTATTTCTTTTTATACCGTCTAATTTTCTTAATTAATATTAGTGTTCTCTTAAATATATTATGATAATTGGAGAATTCCTTGAAATTGATTTTCATCTAGATATATAAAATATATATAATACTTTAAATATCCTTTAATATATTAATTGACTCTTAAATATCTAATTAATCTTGCTATTTTAAACTTTCTAATTTGCTTTCAATTTCTTTTTCTTATATCAAATCTTTAGATTTTATATCCTCAATTATTTAATTTATATTAATATTTTTTTGATCAAACTGAATTAAATTATTAATACTTGATTCCAATTCTTCATCCCTTAAAAGCTAAATAGAAATTTCATCAGTTGTATTTGTTTGTTTAGAAAATTCTGTAATTAATTTATCACTAATTTCATTAAGTTATTAATTTTAATTTTTTCTCATTATGGCAATTTATTATTATAATTTCTCATATTTTTCTAGTTTCTTTGTCTTAAAATCTTTTAAAATTCGATCTTATTCGTTTTTTACATAATTCAATTCCTCATTTACTTTTTCTATTGTTTTGTATTAACAATTTGGATGATCACTAATACAATTGACACACACAAATCTATCCTCCATTTTTTTATTCTTAGTATCTATGTCAATCATTAGTATTTCCTTATTATGTTTTTGGCAAATTCTATTTAAAGTAGTTGTTTTCTAAAAAATGATAAAAATTTTACTTAAGAGTTTTAACTTTTTGATTCCATTAATTCAAATTTAATATTTTCATTCATTAATTCAATTTTTTATTTAACATCCTTAAATGTGTCGATAGTTTAAAAATATGAAGCATTATTAAATAAAAGCTCAAATTACTAAAAAATTTAATGAATTAATTAGCTATCTAATTAAAATTCCAATTATTTGTTTTAGTTGTCTATTGAAAGAAATTTAGATAGTGATTTAACTTCGTCTTAAAAATTATAAAATAGTTAATAGTTTTCTAATAGTGATGACTTTTCTTTTTATATAGTAACTATTTGTGCATTTATTTGAGTGTAGATCTTATCCAAAATATTTTCAACACTGCATTTGAAGTCTCCAATTTAATCCAGTATTTTCTTGAAATAGTCTAATCTCAATTGAATTTCTTTAGACTTATTTTCTTATTTTTTTGTTTTGTAGGATTATATTCTTTCTTTAGTTTATTCAATAGTTGATATATTATTATCATTTATTTTTGCAACTAAACAATGATAGCACAAGTATTAAAATTAACATTTTTCTGAAATGACAAGATCAATAGCTACTATATCGCTTTTATGAATTTCACATATATTTTATTGAATCTCAGGCTTGTATTATTCTAATTATTAAGTGATAGTATTCATTTGATATGATTTTAATAATTAGATATTATGCTTTTTTTAATATAAAAAATAAATTCTTATATTCCATTAAAATATTAATAATTCTTATGAATTATATTTGAAATATTAAGTAATAGAATTAAAAATATTATAAATGATTTGATTTAATATTTCTATTTGATTTGAATCTGTAAATATATGTAATGTATTTTTTTTTTAAATATTAGTCTATTTAATTTATAATTCAATAAGTAGGTTTAAAATAAAAATAATATATTATTATCAAAAAATATTAGTATTAATTGGATTAGAATGAACAGTTATTTTTCTGATTAGTTAAAAGTCATTCAAAAGAGTACTATTATGTTTGAATTCATTATGGAGCAATAAGTAAGCTTTATTAACAAAGATGGTTAGTTGGATAGTATTATGGAATTTATTTATTTTTGATTTGATTAAATGGCTAAAAAGGACAGTTTTAAAAATAAAAATTTTAGTTTAATATTTTAAAAGTTTGTATTTTGTTAAGAATTAACTTTATTCTAGAATAAAAAAATAGCCTAATGAGTAGGCTTATTCTTAATGAGAATAATAAAGGTTAAATAAATAAATTTTATTTGTCAAAAGGAATTAAAAATAAAAAACCTTCTTTAAAAAATAAGGATCCTCTTTTTTCCAGATAAATAGCATATTTGAAAAAGTAATAACTTGAATAAATCATTGATTACATAAAAATAAATGTAGTTTTTGTTGGTTTTCATTTATGAGGACTATTACTATTTAATAAATATGTAGTAATTATTTAATATAAGTTTTCTGAATTAAATTCAACTTCTTTTTATTTTATGTCTTAGACTAAATATGTACATTTCTAATATACATTTAATATTTTGGGCATTCATTCAAAAAAAATAAAAATAACATTACATTACATAGTTTATAGTCTTTTAATTTTTGCTTATTTTTCCATTTGCTTTATAATGAATTTATGTAATTATATATTTATTTTATTATCAGTATCAAAATAAAAATAATATCGAATTATTTGTTAGGAATAAAAAGATAAGTTTTTTATGATTCAAGTCTATTTTATTCTTACTTATTTTTGAATTTATGTTAATATAATGAAATCTTGAGTAGAAATTTATTGTCAAAAACAATAAAATTATTATCATTAATCTAGCTTATAGATATCGACTCATTATTATTGAATCTTATTGAAACAAAATATTATAAAAAAATAAATAAATTTATCAAATATACTTAACTGAAACTATCGTTCTTAAATTTACTTAAAACTTATATAAAATTAATTTTAATAGTATTCTTAAATTATTTTGAATGAATATTAAGTCTTAAGAAATTAAGTATTTTGAAAATATAGTGGATAATCTACAAAAATAGTTAATTTGTAAAATAATATTTATTAAATTTTATTTTAATAGAATACGAGTATTTGAATATAATTTTTTTGAATGAATAAAAATCAGATATTATATATTAAAAATGATTTAGTAACCAAATTTAAAACTAATATGTTAACTAGATGGCCATTAGGATGAAATAGACGTGGTTTGTTACGATTAATTTTGTTAAGAATTCAGATTAAATTGTTTTTATGTATTAAGAAAGGACTTCATCATTCCCATATAAATAGTATTGAAAAAATCAGCAGTATTGTAGAATTTATTGATAAACAAAATTAAGAATATGAAAATTTAATTGATAATCTTAACACATAAGTAGAAAGTGTCAATGAATCATTTTCTTAATTAAAAAGTGGGATTAGAAATAAATATTCATTAGTAAAGGAAAGATTGGTACATTTGAATTAATATTAAATTAATGATTTCTTGAATTCAATCACTAAATTCGGTGAATACAAATAATCAATAATAAGTATTATCTCAGAATAGATAAAGAAATTAAGTAATTCATTTAATAATTTATATTAACAATTAAAATTATCTTAAATTAATTATTATTAAATAGATGAAAAACATATTAAACTTTCTAAAGAACTTTATGAATAAGGTAATCATATTATTTTATTATCATAGGTTATTAATTATATTTTAATAGAAAATTTGATTAAGCTATAGAAATATTAGATAAATAAATAGAATCAGATCCAAATAATCATTTATCTTTATGGTGTAAAGGTTAAAATAAATAATTATTAATAGGAGCATGTTTAAGATTATTAAATAAGTATGGGGATGCAGTTACTTGGTTGGACAAAGCATTAGCCATTGATCCTAAACATGTAAATTCTTTATGCTATAAAGGTAGATTGATTGATAATTATATTAATAGGTGAATGCTTAAAATTGATGTAGAAATATAATGAATCTATAAAATTATTTAATTAAGCACTCTCAATTGATGAAAAACATATTCCATCTCTTTAATTCAAAGGTATTTATTATTTTAATTTTAAGCTTTATGTTTAGAAGAGTAATAAAAGTACAAAGAAGCTCTGATTTATTATGAAAAATTACTCAAAATTAATCCAAATGATAAATGGTTTAAAGATAAAAGAGGTATTCTTAACTATTATAAATAGATTTCTGTAAAAATAAATGAGTATTCAATTTGATAGATTAATGTATCATTATTTTTTATAATTAGTTTAATATCACTAGAATGTTGGTTTATTTTTAAGTCTTTTATATTTTTCAAAATTTGATAATTTTTATAAAATTTTTTTTTTGAATTACAGTAGAGAATACAAGATTAAAATAATATTTTTATTAATTGCTCATTAGTGCTAATAAATACAAAGATGTAGTATCCTAATTATTAAATTAAATATTGTTAATCAAATGCAAATAAATTCTAAAATATATAAATTAAAAATTTTTCAATTATGTTAAATTATTTTAGATTGTAATTATTTCCTTAGGATGAATTCTAAATAAATTTTAATAGTATTCACTTAAATTTTCTAATATATACTCCAGAACTATCCCATTTCTAATTCAACAAACAATCACTTAAAATATTCCATTTTCAATCATCTTTCATTTACTTAGTTTAGGATCTTGCCATCCTAATTAAAATTTTCTTCCAATAATGTTTATAACTATAATTAAAAAGTTAAAGAAATTTTCACAACATTTTCAAACATTGGTTATAAAATTAAAACCAACTTTCATTAGAATATATGAATTAATTTTATTCATGTATTGTTTAATTTTATTAGATGCCAACCTTTAATTCAATCAATTATTTTATATTATCTATAATTCCTTATAATAATTAATAACATCCACAAAATGCTCCATATTTTCTATTAAAGATTTCCATTTTCATTTTAATATAATTTAATATAAAAATATAATAATGATGAATTCAATATTGGTTGTACAAAATTGTCTAAATGTTATACATTAATTATTATTAAATGCTCTAAGTTTGTTTTTTTTCCAACTCAAATTTATCTTTGTGTTGCTTAAATTTATCAGTTAGCTCTTCAAATTTTTATACGTATTGATTAATGTGTTACTATAAAGACATAAATTCAGATTCTAATTCTTAAATATCGCATTATTTAGCTAAACAATTAGTAGATAAATCAGTTATTTCTGATCGCCTCTAAGTTTAGCAGAGTTAATCCTACATCAAATTTTGAATTTTCTTCGATTAAATAACAGCTAAATTTACGCTTNTTTAGAAGAGTAATAAAAGTACAAAGAAGCTCTGATTTATTATGAAAAATTACTCAAAATTAATCCAAATGATAAATGGTTTAAAGATAAAAGAGGTATTCTTAACTATTATAAATAGATTTCTGTAAAAATAAATGAGTATTCAATTTGATAGATTAATGTATCATTATTTTTTATAATTAGTTTAATATCACTAGAATGTTGGTTTATTTTTAAGTCTTTTATATTTTTCAAAATTTGATAATTTTTATAAAATTTTTTTTTTGAATTACAGTAGAGAATACAAGATTAAAATAATATTTTTATTAATTGCTCATTAGTGCTAATAAATACAAAGATGTAGTATCCTAATTATTAAATTAAATATTGTTAATCAAATGCAAATAAATTCTAAAATATATAAATTAAAAATTTTTCAATTATGTTAAATTATTTTAGATTGTAATTATTTCCTTAGGATGAATTCTAAATAAATTTTAATAGTATTCACTTAAATTTTCTAATATATACTCCAGAACTATCCCATTTCTAATTCAACAAACAATCACTTAAAATATTCCATTTTCAATCATCTTTCATTTACTTAGTTTAGGATCTTGCCATCCTAATTAAAATTTTCTTCCAATAATGTTTATAACTATAATTAAAAAGTTAAAGAAATTTTCACAACATTTTCAAACATTGGTTATAAAATTAAAACCAACTTTCATTAGAATATATGAATTAATTTTATTCATGTATTGTTTAATTTTATTAGATGCCAACCTTTAATTCAATCAATTATTTTATATTATCTATAATTCCTTATAATAATTAATAACATCCACAAAATGCTCCATATTTTCTATTAAAGATTTCCATTTTCATTTTAATATAATTTAATATAAAAATATAATAATGATGAATTCAATATTGGTTGTACAAAATTGTCTAAATGTTATACATTAATTATTATTAAATGCTCTAAGTTTGTTTTTTTTCCAACTCAAATTTATCTTTGTGTTGCTTAAATTTATCAGTTAGCTCTTCAAATTTTTATACGTATTGATTAATGTGTTACTATAAAGACATAAATTCAGATTCTAATTCTTAAATATCGCATTATTTAGCTAAACAATTAGTAGATAAATCAGTTATTTCTGATCGCCTCTAAGTTTAGCAGAGTTAATCCTACATCAAATTTTGAATTTTCTTCGATTAAATAACAGCTAAATTTACGCTTTCATTAATTTAAGGAATATTTTATTATTCAATTTATAGAAACATAGACTAAGTTTCTTCGAATATATTATCTAATTGTTTATTAGATGTATCAATTTAGGCATGTATTTATTCGGATAATGTATTTAATAACATTTATTATTAGTCATTATTAGTTTGAGGAGTCGATTATATATTATTGTTTTCATTTAATATGATATGATAACTTAAGATAAGATCTCTATAGTCTAATTCTGAAAAATGATTATCTATTTATAAAAATTAAATATCTACTTTCGAAAGCAACCAAAACCTTATCAATTGTCATATTATAGTCCCAATCAACAGGCATTTATTTATTTTATTTAAATATTTAACATTAATATTTTTTTACATTTATCTATTTTTCTGAAACTCAAGTGTTGACTAACGGTTATTTAATTAAGATATCTAAATATTTCTATTTGATATACACAACTATTATGTATTTTATTTATTAAAATCGTTTTAAAAGAAAATTATATATTATAAAGCAAAAAATTATTCTATTATAGAAAAATTTTAATAGAATTACAAAATCAATTATTTTCCACTTCTGATTAAGATCCTATTTGTTTCCAATAAGTTCATTTTTATTTAAATACATAAATAGCAAATAACTTAAAACTTCAATAGTATATTTTTATATGTTTTATTAACAACGACATAGTTAATTTCACCATATATAACTATCACTTGAGAAATAACTAAAAAATATATTTCATATTTGTAAGTTAAAATATTAAATAAAACTATTTAGTAAAATAAGATAAAAATAAAATCCCTTCTAAAATAACAATATTATTAAGCTTTTATAAAAATAAAAGGGAATTTATTATATTATTATTTTAAATTTATAAATCTAAATATTTATTTGTTAAATAATTTATAATCGTTTTCATAGAGGCAATTTAATTAAATTTATACATTAATTGGGTTACTTAAAATTTAGAACCATTAATTATTGAAACATCATTAAATTAAATACCATTATTGTTATTTGACATATGAATGACTCATAAATTTTAATTTTTTTTAATTAGACTAGGTTTGAGTTAGTTTATTCTGCTCTTTATTATAGAATGAATTCATCAAGTTTTTACTTAATTCATCAGCTTGTTTACTAAGTCTTTTTGATCTACTTTATCAATTAGTAATCTCATTATATTTTGTTATTTTAGTCTAATTAATTTTACAATTTGAGAACAATAAAAATTATAAAAAAAGATGATATGAAGTTTAATAATTAAATTGCTTTCTTAGAATATTGAAATGAATGGATACATAGTTTTGTAGAAATAAATAATTGAAGTTAAAGGATCATAACAGTAAATTGTAGAGAAGAAGGTGTCTAAGCAAATCATAAACTTCAAAAAGTTTTGTTAAATAAATAAAAAAACAATAGAATAAAAGATGAAACTAAAAATTGACCTAAAAACTCTAAATTATTTTAATTAAACGTAAATTTTATTAATAAACTTTGACCTACTCATTTTCTTGAACGAATGCATTTATATTTATATCAAGAATTTTATCTAGTACTCTTAAGTTTATGTTAATTATTAAAATATTTAATCTATTCAATTATATCTTCTTTATTATTATTTTTATTCATTAAACCGTAAACAACTTTTGTAATATTATTCTTAAATTAAGATTGCAGTTGATTGTTATCTTTTTGGATCCTAGATATAATTAAAAATATTATAAGATTAAAATCTTCATTTACAATTAGATGTTAACTAGGAATAAATTAGAATTGATCATTTGAAAATTGGTTTAACAAATAAATTTGCTATACAAATGGAAAAGATTCAAAAAATTCAGATACTTTAATAATATTCTTCTTATCATTTTCACTTTAGCCATTCTATAAGCTTCATTTAAACAGTTTATAATTCATATAAAGTTCTATTTGAATTTTCTATAACAATTTGAAGAATAATTTCTAGTTCTTCAGATTTATAATTTTATCTTTGTTAATCCATTGTTAAAATTAATGAAATTAATATTATTTTTATTTTTCTTATTGATTATTAAAAATATTTTTCATTATGTTATCCTTTAAGTTTTTTCATCAAGTATATAAGTTAATAAATTTAATAAATTGGGTTTTGCTTCAATTTTATTATCTAACAAATCATTAAAAGAAATTTCACATCTTTGAACAATTATTTTTGTTAATATTACTCTAATTTTTTAATTAACTCCCTATCAATTTGCCAATTTGAGAGTTCCTTCTTAATTAAAGGTATAAATTAAGTAATTAAAAAAAAATTCATCTTTATTATTTTATGCTAACATAAAATTAATTAAACAATAAAAGCACATCATATTGGTAATTGTTTGTCTTTAAGATTCTCAATAACTGTATAAATCAAGGTACTTGAATCATTTATATAT